>RJWM01024624.1:0-30489 GCA_004363535.1 Dasyprocta punctata | reverse complement strand
GCCTTTGTTTATTTCATTCTTTTACTCTTTCCGTGGGCTACAGTTCTCGTTTTAGATTCTTCTTGGGTCCAGAGGACCCATCTCCCTCTTTTTTCCTTCTCTCTGTTATTATATTAGTTTATATTCCAGCATTTTGATGGTATATTCAGGGAGCCTCCCGGTCACGGTGTCATCTGGGCGGCCATCTTGGAGGAAGTCCATCCTTTTTTTTATTTTAAAGAGAATAAAACAGAACAAAGCACATCAGAACAAAGCAATGCAAGTAGCACAGGCTTTCAAATGAGTGTTGGACTTTATCAAAAGTTTTTTCTGCATCTATTGAGATGATCATGTGATTTTTATCTTTCACTCTGTTAATATAGTGTATTACATTTATTGATTTGCACATGTTGAACCTTCCCTGTGTTTCTGGGATGAATCTCACTTGGTTGTGGTGTATATTCTTCTTGATGATTTGCTGCATTGAGTTTGCTCATATTTTATTGAGGATTTTTGCATCTGTGTTCATTAGAGAGACTGGCCCATCATTCTCTTTTGGTTGGATCTTTCTCTGATTTTGGCATCAAGGTAATATTTACCTTCCAGAATGAATTAGGGAGAATTGCTTCTTTTTAAATTTCATTAAAAAGTTTGAGGAGTATTGGTATTAAATTTCTTTTAGAATTCAGCTGTGAATCCATCAGGATTTGAATTTTTTCTGGGGGTTGGTAAGTTTTTATTTACATTTTCAATTTTATTAACTGTTATTGGGTTATTCAGGAGTTTTATATCTTCTTGATCCAACTTTGGTAATTCATATATTTCCAGGTATCTGTCAATTTATTCTGTGTTTTTGATTCTATGAGAATAAAGATTTTCAAAGTAGGTATTGATGATCTTCTGTATTTCCACATGATCTGTAGTTTATCAATACTCTTAACTGTGTTGTAATTTTACATACTTGACCCAAAAGGATTTTTTGAGAAGAGTACTGTTACAGTTTAGACATAAAATATCCCCTAAACATGTAATTTGTTCAGAGGTGAGTTTTTGGAAGGTAATTTAATTATGGTGGCAAGCTACTCATCAGTGGAGTCATCCTTCAATTAGTTTATGATTGACAATTTTGTTAGGAGGTAGTACCATGTTGGAGAAGATGAACCAATGTGAGCACACCCTTGGAGGATGTATTTCTTGCTCTTGTGCTTCCTTTGATCCCTGCTACTTGGATGCCACTTATCGTGTGGCTTTCTTCTACCAGTCCTTCTGCCAGGCCATTTCTGCCTTTGAGCCAACTGAACATGGACTGCATGCTCTGAAACTCAGGGTACAATCATACACCTCTCAATTTTCGGTATTAGTCACTTTCTTTGCTGAAATGAAATACCTAAAGTTCACAGTGAATATAGCAAGTTGATATCAGAGAAGTGAGTTTGTTGATGTAACCATGTTGTTCAGAAGCCTTTAGAACTGGTTTGTGGGAGGAGTTTCAAAAGGTCTGGAGACAACCTGGAAGGATGGAAGCAGAACCTAATGAGTAATTCTGATCAAAGTTCAGAAAACTACAATGTTGACAGCAATGGTGATAGTAAAGATCAGGCTCATGAAGTTTCAAGCGTAGTCTTTGATGTGAACAAGGAACATTAGAATTTGGACAAGAGGCCACTCATGTTACACTTTGAAAGAGAATTTGGCTACATTTCGTCCATTCCCTGAAACTGTGTGTGAGGCTCAATTTAAATGTGGCAGACAAATTGACCTGGTAGAAGAAATTTTGAGGCAATGTAATTTCAGACTGGCTGCTTTTGGCAAGATTTACAAAAAAAAAAAATCAAGAGAGAAAGCACAGCTGGACAATGTGAAAAATGTGCAGCATGGCTATAAAATAAGTGAGTGTGAAGGTGGGACCAGGGAGAGTGTGACTGTTGAAAAGATTAGTGCTATTTTTTAAATGCCAAATACTTTATGTCAGGAAGATAGAAAAGATGACTTGAAGACATCTCAGTAACTTTCTATATCCCACCTTTTGCAGGTTCGATGATGTAAAAGGGAAGATTTATTTGAAAGACCGCTTTGAGAAGAAATCCCAAGGAAAATCTGCTCACTAAAGACCACCCATAGAAGTGTATTCTGGAGTTCAGTCACATGGGCATTCATAGGTTTTGCTGTCATGGTCCAAAAGTGCCATGGCTACTGCTCAAACTGACAGTAGATTTTTATGTCATTTATATGGTGCTCGTTTTACAGATATGCAGAATACAAGAATTATTGGATCATGGAGGCTTCCGTACAGATCTCAAAAGTGGGTCTGAGAGGCTAAAAATATACCCCTGTGACAGTGATGTATGAAGCTGTGAGAGTAAAGTCAAAACTGTAGTGAAGTTCCCAGAATATAAATACCAGGAACATTTAGCATCTGAGGAAAACCACAGACTGTAATTAAGCTAGACAAAGATAGTGGTCATCTGTGTTGCAATCAGTAATGCTATAGGGGTGGGACTGCCAAAGTTCTTTGGAACTCACATCTCACTACCACTTGCTCTGGGCATTGGATATGGAGCTACAAGATTTAATGTTGCCCTGCCTGGTTTCACTCTAGCTTTAGTTCTATTCTTTTCTATTTCGCTATTCCCCCCTTTTGTAATTGGAATGTTTACCCTGTGCCTTTGTTTGTTGGCTGAGTTTAACCTTTTGATTCTTCCAGAAGTTCACAGCTAAGAGTTTGCCTTAAGTCTCAGAGAGGCTTTAGACTTGAACTTTTGGGCAATGCTAGAACTGTTGAGATTCTGACAATTCTTGGAAATGGAGTGAATGCATTTTGCATAGTGAAATGAACTCACTGCATGGGAATGGTGGCTCAAACATGCAGATGCATGGTGACAACTGGTGACCTCAGAGATCTCCACAGAGAAATGCACCAGTGGAATGGCGCAATGCATGAGGTGGACTGCAGTGACTGGTGTGTAATTCAGATTCAAATGTTCCCCCAGGAAAGTGTCATTGGCCAGGTATCATTTTTGAGAGGGGTCATTTGAGCACAGAACTCAGACCAGAATTGGTCTTTCTCCATATAGGTCAGAGTGAGGCAGAACAAATTTCAAATCTGCAGGACGTCGAGGAACTGAGTTCAAATTGTTAGGGACCTGTAATTAAGCTGGCAGGAGGCACATGGAGTGTTGCAGACAGAACAAGTTTGATTCTAGCCTCACAGCTAGAAACCAGCCTCAACTTCAGAGAAACTAAAGATGCAGGCTTCTTGGGATTATCCATTATCACACCATAAATCTAGCTGGATTTCTGGGATTACTCAACATGGAGCTGAGCTCTGTCTGCCCAATCTGTCTACTAGTGACAGGAGAGACATGCCCTGAAAAGGACATATTTTTCTTTTATTCTTTTTTTATTTTTTCTTTCAATTTTCTTGATTACTTGTTCTTGCTTATTATGAGTATGAACATTGTTTCTGGTTTTCTTATTGCTTTTGCTCTGTTCTTGTTTTCCTTTTCCTTTTCTTTTCTTAAAATTTATTTTAATGATATTAAAAGAAAACAAAGCAATAAAAGCAAAGCAATACAAAAGCAATTATATAGGATTTAAAAACAAGATGATAGGAAATTAGCAATAGTCACTATACTGCATATTATTGTCTTCAGAATAGTTGCTCAGATTACAAAATACGGGCATGCAAAACAGATCAAACAATACAAGCAATCCCAGTTTCTTTCCCTGAACTGATAGGATCAATAGTAAAATTATCTTAGCTATCTTGTGTGTGTATATATATATATTTTTCCCTTCCTTCTTTTCTTTTTCCCCATCCCAGTTGTTCTTTCCATTTGAACAGTTTCATTCCCTTGAACAATATCTATTGTACCTTTTGGATCTTATTTACTCTTTCAGTTTTTTACATGATGGAGAGAATATGATGTTTACACATGTGAGTCTGATTTATTTCATTTATGAGTATAGTCTCTAGTTGCATCCATTTACCTATAAAAGCCTAGAGTTTATCCTTCTTTATAGCTGAATAGCACTCCATTGTATAAAAATACCACATCTTTGCTATCCATTGCTCAGTTGATGGGCATTTGAGTTGTTTTCAAGATTTAGCTATTACAAATTGTGCTGCTATAAACATCAGTATGCATATATTGCTGTAGTATGATGTTTTCAATTCTTCTGGGAAAATACTTAGAAGGGGAATAGTTGGGTTGAATGGGACCTAGTTTTTTGAGGACTCTACATATGGATTTCCACAGTAGTTGCACCAGCCTATGCTCCCACCAAAAATGGAAAAGGGTTCCTTACTCCCTACAGCCCCAGAAGCATTTGTTATTGGTTGATTTCTTGATGATAGCCGTTCTTTCTGGAGTGTGTTGAAATCTCAGAGTTGTTCATTTGCATTTCTCAAATAACCAAGGATACTGAACATTTTTCATATATTTATTTAGCATTTGTATTTCTTCATCTGAGAAGTGTGTATTTATCTCAGATGCCCATTTGTGGATTGGGTGTTTGAATTTTGGGGGCCTAATTTTTTTAAAAATTCTTTATATGTTCTATATATAAGTTCATTGTTTGAGAGATCATTGGCTACAATTTATTTTTCCCAAATCATGAATTTTCCTTTAACTATGCTGGTGACGTTTTTTTGCCATGAAAAAACTTTTAATAGGATGAGATCCCAGTTGTTGATTTTGTGAAGTATTTCCTGTGCCGTTTCACTTTTGTTCATGAATTCTCTGCCTGCCCCTATGTCCTCGAGATTTCTACGTACTTTGTCTTACAGTAGGTTTAGTGTTTCTGGTTTAATATTTAGACCTTTGATCCATTTTCACTTTGGATTAGTGCACGATGATAACCATGCGTCTGATTTTAGTTTTTGTCATGTAGAAAGTCAGTTTTCCAGAGTAATTTATAAAAAGAGGCTGTCTTTCTTCCAGTGACTATATTTAGACCTTTTGTCAAAAACAAGGTGACTGAATGTGTTTGTAGTTGTGGCTGTATCTTCTAATTTATTTCATTGATGTTCAGGTCTTTTTTCTTTCCAGTGCCATGCTGATTTTACCACAGTACCTTTGTGGTATAATTTCAAATCAGGGTTTGTAATGCCTCCTGCCTGTCTCTGTCATCCAGGATGAACTATCTGCCTACCCCTATGTCTTCAAATTTTCTACCTACTTTTTCTTCCAAAAGATTTAGTGTTCCTCTTTTAATATTTAGATCTTTGATCCATTTTGACTTCAGTTTAGTGCATGGTGATAGACTTGGTTCTAGTTTTATTCTTTGGCATATGGAAAACAAGTTTTTCTAGCACCACTTACTAAAGAGACTGTCTTTCTTCCAGGGAAATCGATTGGTTCCTTTTTCAAAGATAAGATGGTTGAGTGTGTTTGTAATTGTGGCTGTATCTTCTAATCAAATCCATTGATCTTTAGGTTTTTTTTTCCAGTACCATGCTGATTTTATCACAGTAGCTTTGTGGCATAATTTCAAGTCAGGGATTGTGATGTCTCCAGCCTGGCTTTGTTGTCCAAGATTGCCTTTGCTATTCTAGGTCTCCTCTGGTTGCAGATGAATTTTAGAAATATTTTCTCTAGATCCGTGAGATATACTAATAGTATTTTGAATGGAATTGATTTAAGTCTGTATAAAAATTTTGGGTGTATGGCCATTTTCACAATGTTTGCTCTCTATGAACAAAGAATGTCTTTCCATTTTCTGAAATCCTCTTCAATTTCTTTTTCCAGAGTACTGTAATTTTCAATGTGTAGATTTTTACTTCCTTTGTTAGACTGATTCTGAAGTATTTCATTTTTATGGGTGCTACTTCAAAGGGTGTGGTTTCCCTTATTTCTCTCTCAGCAAGTTTGTTGTTTTTGTCCAAAAATGCTACTGGTTTTTGAGTGTTGACTTTGAATCCAGCTACATTACTGAATTTGTTTATTAGATCTAGGAATCTTTCAGTGGAGCTTTTGGAATCATCTATGTAGAGTATCAAGTCATCTGTGAATAATGATAATTTAACTTCTTCCTTTCCTATCCTTATTCCTTTTATTTCTCTCTCTTCTCTAATTGCTCTGTCTAATGTTTCCAGAACTATATTAAATGTGAGTGGTGATAATGGACAACCTTGTGTTGTTCCTGATTTTAGAGTGAACACTTTTAATTTTTATCCATTTAGTAAGATGTTGGCTGTTGGTTTATAGTATATGTTTTTTTTTTTTATCAGATTGAGGTAAAACCTTCTTTTCTGATTTTCTTATCTTAAATAGATGTTGGACTTTTTCAAAAGTTTTTTCTGCATCTATTGAGATGGTCATGTGATTCTTGTTCTTTGCTCTGTTGATATGGTGTATTACATGTATTTATTAGCTTATGTAAAATGATTCCACATTACTGGAATTAGTCCCAATTGACCATGGTGTATAATCTTCCTAATGATTCACTGCATTCTGCTTGCCAGTATTTTGTTGTGAATTTTTGTATCGAAGTTCATTAAGGAGATTGGCCTGTAGTTTTCTTTTTTGGTTGGATCTTTCTGTGGTTTTGGTATCAGGGTAATACTTGTTTCCAGGAATATGTTAGAGAGACTTGCTTCCATTTCAATTTCACTAGAGAGTTTAAGGAGTGTTGGCATTAAGTCTTCCCTAAATTTCTTGTACGATTCAGCAGTGAATCCATCAGGACCTGGGCTTTTCTTTGTCGGTAAGTTTCTAATTACTTTTTCAATTTCATTGAATAAAATATGGTCACTCAGAAGATTTATATCTTCTTTATTCAGGTTTGTTAATTCATACATTTCTCAGCGTTTTTCCATTTCTTCTGTGTTATCTAACCTATGAGAGTAACTTTTACAAAGTAGGTGTTAATGATCTATATTACCACATGATCTGCAGTGATTTCATTTTCATTTGTTATTGTGTAACTCTAAGCTTTTTCTTTCCTTTTTCTGATAAGGTTGCCTAAGGATTTATGAATTTTATTTATTCTTTCAAAAAACCAACTCTCTGATTCATTAATTCTTTGTATTGTTTTCTTAGCTCCAATTGTGTGAATTTCTGCTCTGCTCTTTTTAATTTTCTCCCTTCTTTGAACTTTTTGCTTGACTTGCTGTTCATTTTTTAGAAGCTTGAGTTGAGCATCAGGTTGTTTATTTGTGCTTGTTCTTTTTTCCTGATGTAAGAATTTGCTGCAATAATTTTCCCTCTGAGGACTGCTTTCATTGCATTCCACAGTTTCTGGTAAGTTGTATTTGCACTTTAATTTGCATTTAGATATTGTTTAATTTCTTCTTTAATTTCCTCTATGATCCATTCATTGTTCTGGAGAGTACCATTTAATTTCCATGTGTTTATGGTGTTTCATGGTTTCTTTTTCCATTAATTTCTAATTTCATGGCACTATGATCAGACGACTCCCATCGGATAATTTTGATTCTTTTGCATTTACTTAAGCATGTTCTATGGGCTAGTATATGGTCTATTTTAGAGAATTCCCTTGTGCAGCTAAAAAGAATGTGTATTCTGATGTCTTTGGGTTGAATACTCTGTGCAGGTCTACTAGGTCATTTGTTCACAAGTTTGATTCAGTTCTGTTATTTCTTGGCTGACTATTTTGTCTAATTGATATGTCTCTGTGACAGTGAGGTATTACATTCTCCCATTATAATTTTGTTACTGCTTATTTGAGTTTTCATTTCTATTAATATTTGTTTTATATAGCTGGGTGCTCCCATATTTGGTGCATATATATTTAAGATTGCTGTCTCTTCCTCTTGAAGTTTTCCCCTAACCAGTATGCAGTGACTTTCTTTATCTCTTTGGATCAATCTTAGTTTGAAGTTCACATTGTCTGGTAGTGGAATAGCTGTCCTTGGTTTTTCCTGGGTTTCTGTTGCACAAACTATTGTTTTCCATCCTTTGACTTTCAGTCTATGAATTTCCTTTTGTGTTAAATGGGTTTCTTGTACACAGGATATGGTTGGAATTTGTTTCTTGACCCACTCTGCCAGCCTGTTTCTTTTAATTTTTGACTTGAGGCCATTTACATATAACTAGTATGTATTGGCTTATCTCTGTCATGTTATCTTTGTGCTGTTGGTTCTGTACTTTTCCCATTTGTTTAATTGTTTTCCTTGCTTGATGGTTTCTTTGCATTGTTGTTCTTGAAATCTTCAGTATTTTTATCTCTTTCTGAAATATCTTTCAGAGTTCTTTGTAGGGTTGGTTTGATGATCATGAAGTTCTTCAGTTGCTCTTTGTTGTGGAAGTATCTTATTTCTCCATCAATTTTGAAATATACTTTTGCAGGATACATCAATTTGGGTAGGAAGTTGTTTTCTTTTAGGATTTGAAATACTTCACTCCGAGATCTTCTCAACTAGATTGTTTGTGTTGAGAGGTCCGCTGTGATTCTGATGGGCTTTCCTTTATAGACGATCTGTTTCTTTCTTCTAACAGCTTTTACTATTTGGTTCTTATGCTGAATTTCTAGGACCTTGATTATTATATATAAAAGTGTAGATTTATTTTGGTTATGGCTAATTGGAGTTCTATATGCCTCACTTACCTGTATGTCAGTTTCTTTTCCCATGATTGGAAAATTTTCTGCTATTACTTCTGTAAATAGTCTTTTTTGAGGATTCCTTCTTTTTCATTCACACCTATGAAGCTTATATTGTTTTTTTGTTTTGTGTTGTTTTTCTTTTTTGGCATCATCTTGCATCTGTTGAATTAATTATGCCTTGTTCCTTCTTATTTTTAATAGATCTTTCCTGATTGCTATGTGCAATCTTGTCATCAAGGTCTGAAAGTCTATCTTCATATTTGTTCAAGTGTTTTTGCCAGATTTTGATGGAATTTTTGATTTCATGGCTATCTCTTTGAATCTGTTTCATGCATTCTAATTCTTTCCTATATTGTTCTTTCAAGGTTTCCATCATTTTTCAATGCTCCTCTATTTTATTTATCCATGGCTTCTTTAGGTATGCTCAGCATTTCTTTCATTATATTTATCATTTCCTGTTTTACCTGACCTTATTTCCTTTACAGCCTCGTGAAGTTGTTTCTTTTCTTTGGTTGCTATAATTTCAGAAAGTTCAGGTGTGTGACATTCATTTTCTTTTACATCCATGTCTCCTGGTCTTGTTTGGGATGGGCTGGTGGTTTGAGATTGCATTTTGCTGCTTTGTTTTGTCATTATCCTGTATTCTCCAGAGCAGATAGATGCCTAGTTTCAGTTGCTTCCTGTGTTGGTATTGACTGCCTGTTCAGTCATGGGTTTGCCCAGCTGGATGGGGGTCACTGACTGGGCCTTTCCTGGGCCATGTGTGGCTCATTGCTGCTCCCCACTTGGGTGGAGGGGTCACTGGGTGTGTCTTTTCTTTGCCCTGCATTGCTCCCTGAGTCTCTCTGACTAGATGGTGGTGTCTGACAGGGCCTTTTCTGGGTCCCATATTGCTCATTGAGGCTTCCTGGCTGTATGGAGTCTCTGTGCCAGTAATTCTTTTTCATTTTTCTCCTCTCTTTCCCACATGTCTTCTTCACAGTTTGCAAAGTTCCTATAATTTTCCTTTATCCTTCAGCTTTGCTTCTAATCTCTTCCTCTTCTTTTATGTATCTGTTTTCCCCAAATTCTTTTGCATTTTATCTCCTGAAAGTAAAATCATCATATTAAGTGCATGTTTAAAGTATACAATTTTCTGACTTTTGATAATGATATATAACCACAAATATAGTTCATATGGTTAAAGATGCCAAATTAATAGTTACCACATGTGTCATATTCTAGGCTGTATTTCATGCCATAGTTATTTCTGATTGTACCGCTTTAGCCAAGGTGATATAAGTGTTCTAATCAGTTGTTATTCCTGCTGTGCCAAGACTGAGACTGCCTAAGGTTCATAAACAATACTATAAGCCAGTGCCAGAAAGAAGAGGTTAGGCTGATTAGGCAGCCTCTTCTCATCCCCAATAAATTGAAGAAGTAGAATCTTGTAACAAACTCAAAATCCAAAAGACAACTACATCTAAAAAACATCTTTAAGAAGTAGAAATTTCCTAAAGGTTCTCAATACTAGCAATAAGGCTAACTTTCATAATCAATTTTCATCCTCAACAAAGGAATTAAACATAAAAAATAGAAAATGTGAAGACACAGAAGTAAGATGCAGCACAAGATATGCAGCTTACCAAAGGCAACCTAAGGGAGTAATGAGGTGAAACAATTCAAAAGCCACCGACCTTAGTTCTCTGAAATGGTAATACCAGAAGTAACAAAGCAGATGAATGATGCTCTAGAGAAAAATTGAATAAAAAATAATTGCACAGACAATCACAGTGATGATGACCATAATGAAAAACATGTTTGGTGACTGTAGAGCACACACAAATAAAAAGCATAGAGAACTTCTGTAAAAAGATGGAATTGATGAATACCCAACAAAGGAAAGAAATAGAATACATGAAAAAATTTCAAACACATATCCAGGAGGTTAAAAATTCCATTGAATATATATGCAGTGGAATGAGACAATGCAGTGACAGAACAACAAATGTAGAAGACAGAGTTGCAGTTAGTGAACATGAAAAGAAAGATTTCTTAAAAATAGCAAGAAACAAGGAAAAATTAAACATATGCTAGATGATTCAAAAAAGAATACCATAGGACTGATTGTAGTCAATGAAAAAGCAAGAAAAAGTGCAAACAACCTATAAACCCTGTTCATAGAACTAATGACAGAAAAATTCTTAACCATGGAAAAAGAACTCAACATGCAGATAAGTGAGGCATATATAACTCCAATTAATGGTGATGAAAAAATCTTCATCAATGCATATAATAGTCAAGATTCCAGAAATCCAACACAAGAACAGAATATTAAATGTTGCTAGAGAAAAGAAACAAATCATCTATAATGGAAAGCCCATCAGCATCATGGCAGGCTTCTGAACATAAATCATCAAATCACAGAGAGGTCGGAATGCAGCATTTCAAGCTCCGACCCAGATTGATGTACCCTGCAAAAGTATCTTTCAGAATGAAGAAAATGATACTTCTATGACAAAGAACACCTGAAGAAATTCATGACTACCAAACCAGCACTCTAAAATGTTCTGAAGATATACCAGAAAGATACAATGAGGGCTACTATTCCATGAACTCCAAAATGATGAATCCACTAGGAAAATCGATTAATTAAACATGGAGAGAAAAAAGGGAACCATCAAGAGGAAAGTAACATGACAAAGATAGTTCAGTACATATCAGTCAAAACAAGTTATAAATTCACTCAGATTACCAATGAAAACAAGTGGACAGGCAGAATGGGATAAGAAGCAAGATCTAACAATATGATGCATACAAGAAATTCATTTAGCTCAAAAAGAAATTCATAAACTGCAAGTGAAAGTATAGAATGTATTGCTCCATGTGAAAGGAACCTGGAAAAAAGGTTGGGTAGCTGTTTAGTTTATAAACAAAGTGAGTTTCAAGCCAGGACTGATTAAGAGAGACAAAGAAGTTCATTGCATTCCCTTTAAGCGAACCATCCAAAAAGGAAGAGATAACAATCATAAATATATGTGCACCAAATATAAACATGCATAGCTATATAAAACAAATATTAATGAACACGAAAATAAAATGAGTAATAATACATTTGTAATGAAGGAACTCAATACTCCACTGTCACCAATAGATCAACTAAACAAAATAAAAAAGTAGAACAGAATCAGACTTTTGGACAAATGGACTCAATAGAACTATGGAAAATATTCCACCCTACAACATCAGAATACACATTCTTCTCAGCTGCGTGCAAGAGATTCTCCAAATTCAACCACATACTACAAAATGAAACATGCTTAAGTAAGTGCAAAGTAATTGAAATTATCCCATGCATATTATCAGACCATACTGTAATGAAATTGGAAAACAATGGGAAAAGAAAATTTTTAAAAACTTCATATAAACATGGAAAGTAAATAATATCCTCTTGAACAACAATGAGTCACAGATGAAATTATAGAGGAAATAAGACACTTCCTACAATTAAGTGATAATGTCAATAAATCATACCGGAACTTATGGGATACAATAAAAGCAGCCCTCCAAGTGAAATTTATAGCAGTGAGCTCAAATAAACTAATGTGAAAACTCAAGCTTTTACAAGAAGAGCAAGTCAAGTGTAAAGATTGTATGTGGGAAAAAGCTATAAAGATAAGAGCACAAATTAATACAACTGAGATTAAGAAAACAATGCAAAGAATCAAATCAAAAAGTTGTTTCATTGTTTCTTTTTTTTCTTTTGAAGAAAATAAAACAAGCAAAATAAAACAGAATAGAGTCAATCAAAACAAAACAATGAACATGGTACATGACTTCAAAAAAGATAAAAGGAAATCAATAATGGCTACCATAATGGCTCTTGTTATCTTCAAAATAACTGCGCAGAACATCAGGTATAATAAAATCAAACAAAATAGTACATAATAAAACCAATAAAAACAAAACAATGGAAGCAATACAGGACTTCAAAACAATAGTAAAACAAGAGTGGTTACCATAACACGTCTTGTTATCTTCTAAGTAGTTGCCTATATCATTAGGACATAATGCAATCAAACAAGTCAAAATAGAATAAAATCACACAAATCAAAACAATGAAAGCAATACAGGGCTTCAAAACAAGATAAAAGGAGATCAATAATGGCTACATAATATATTTTGTTATCATTGAAATAGCTGTCCATGCCATCAAATATAAGAAAATTAGACAAACCAAAACAGAATAAAGCCAAACTAAACAGAACAATAAAAGCAATATGGGATTCAAATCATGAGAATAGGTTAATAGTGGCTACTGCCTTCCCTTTTTAGATACTTCCTGCCCTTTCACTTTCACAATATGTACTGTGTATTTTGAATCCCACTAACTCCTTTAGGTATTTTTTACTAGGTAGTCAACACGATGTTCACCCATGTGACTCTGAGTCATTTCATCCATGAGTATGATCTCAAGTTGCATCCATTTTTCTACAAGACCCTCGAGGTTATCTTTCTTTATATCTGAGTAACTTGCCATTGTATAAAAATGGCATGTCTTTCTTGTCCACTCTGCAGCTAATGGGCAAGCTACCCACACTTCTTTCTAGTTCCCTGTCACATAGAGCATTGTTCTCTCTCCTTTGACTTTCAGTCTATGAATTCCCTTTCGAGTTAAATGTGTTTCTCATATGAAGCATATTGGTGGATCCTGTCTCCTGATCCACTCTGCCTGTGTTTCCTTTTATTGGTGAATTGAGGCCATCTACATTAATGGTTATTGCCAACATGCACTGCCTCGTCTCTGCCATGCTATTTTCCTGCCATTGGCTGCCTACTTTTCCTCTCCATTCAGTTGTCTGCCTCACTCAGTGATATCCCTCTGCTGCTGTTTCTGGAGCTGTGGTCTTCTTTATCTCCCTCTAGAATGTCCTTCAGTATTCTTTGTATGGTTGATTTTGTGAACTGAATTCCTTCAGTTGTTCTTTGTCATGGGAGTATCTTGTTTCTCTGTTAATTTTGAAAGATAGTTTTGCAGGGTACATCAATCTGGGTTGGGAGTTGTTTTCTTTCAGGACTTGAAATACCTCGTCCAAGCTCTTCTTGACTTGATGAATTGTGTTGAGAAGTCTATCATGTTTCTGATGGGTTTTTCTTTATAGATGATCTGTTTCTTTTCTCTAACAGCTTTTAATATTGTTTTTGTGTTGAATTTCTCGGTTCTTGATTTTGATATGTCTGGATGTAGATTTATTTTGGTTATGACTAGCTGGAGTCCTCTATGCTTTACTTATCTGAATGTCACTTCCTTTTCCCATGCTTGGGAAGTTTTCTGATATTATTTCTGCAAATAGACTTTTAATGTCATTTTTGTTGACCTCTGCTTTTTCACTCACAGCTATTATTCTTAAATTATGTTTCTTTGAGTTGTTTTGCAGTCATTGAACCTTCCAGGTTCCTTGTTATTTCTAAGAGATTTTTCCTTTTGTGATCACAAGCTGCAAACCTGTGTTCAAGGTTTGAAAGTCTATCTTCAGTTTCTTTCAAGTGGTTTTGCCAACTTTCAATGGAGCTTGTAATTTCCTGGATATCTCTTTGAATCAGTTTCATGTATTTTGAATCTTTTTGTACTGTTCATTCAAGTTTTCCCTCATTTTCCTATGCTCCTCCATTTTTTAATGTATATTTTCCTTAGAGATGCTTGGCAATTCTTTTATTATGTTTTCCATTTCTTTTTTTACCTGAGATAGTATTTTTGTTCTAATTTCTTTTATAGCCCATGAAATTGTTTCTTTACTTCAGTTGCCATCACTTCAGAAACTTCAGGTGTGCGACTCCTGATCTCTTCCATGTTTGCATCACCTGGACTTGCTCTGCTTGGATTGGAGCCCAGTGACTGCCTTTTATTTCTTCATCTTGACATATTCCTGGGTTCTTCTGGACAAGTGGGTACTGGGGCACCAGGCACTTCCCGCAATGGCTACAATTTCTCTGAAGCAAGACTGGTTCTTCTAGCCAGTGCTGGCTATGTGTATGTGATGTTAGCCATTGGGTATGCTGGTTCAGGGCTTTCTGGTGCTTTTTCTAGCCTGTGTTGGCTCCCCAGTGGCTGGTAGAGTGCACACAGGGGTGGGGCTGGTCGTTGTCTGCAGACCTGGGCTGGTCACCAGTGGGGGATCTTTCACTACCACCCCTGGAGTGTGCAGAAGTGTGAGGCCAGCCACAGCTACCCACAGGGAACTTCCATGATGTTCACTAGATTGTGAGGGTGGGGCTCAGTCCAAGCAATTTCCACAGGTCTGTGCCCAGCTAGGAGCTGCTGGAGGAAGCTGGCAGCAGTTCTGTTTCCAGGCTTATCCAGCCTGACTTCAAAATGGTTCCCAGCCAATCAGTCTCTTCCACAGGAGGAGTGAGTCTTCTGCACTCACTGCCAGCCAGTGCAATCTTCCAGGTCCGCCACTCCCCTCCACTGCTGCCTTTCTCTGCAGAGATCTCCAGGGTCGCCAGCCATCACCTCACCTTTATCATGTGTCCCCAGGTTTCAAAATCTCCTCTCATACACTGGGTCTGGCTCCAGGAGGAGGCGCCACCAGCTACCTCCTTCTTCATTTAACGTTTTCTTTTTACTTTTTCTGTGGGCATCAATTCTCACTTTAGATTCTTCCTGGGTCCAGGAGATCCATCTCCTTCCTTCTTGTCCTCCCCATGATGCTATATTCCAGCATCTGGACTGTATCTCTCAGAGAGGCTGTTTCCTCTGCTGCTTACCATTTTGCCATCTTCCCAGAAACCTCCATTTGTGTCTTTAATGTCATTGCATACCTTGAGGATCTCATAGAGTCTTTCCTAGGCAGCTTGCAGCTCGTAGAAGTCACAGAAAGCTGTCCATCCAGCTGGGGTGCTCTTCACAGTGTGCTCAAGACAAGCACTTTGGTGCCATGACACTAGAAGAACCCTCCAAGAAGTTGTTTCTTTAAAAAATTAAATAAAATTGAAAAACCATTATCTATCTCATGAAAAAGAAAAGGAAAGACTCAAATCCATATAATTAGGAATGAAAAGGATGAAATCACAACAGATTCTGCAGAAATCCAGAAGATCATCAATACCTATTTCAAGAACATGTATTCAAATAAAATGGAAAACACTGAAGAAATGGACAGATTTCTAGATACTTGTGAATTACCAAAAGTTGGTTTCTCATAGATGGCTTTTATCAAATTGAGATAAAGACTATGCATTCGACTTTTATGTATGGTTTTTATCAAGAATCCTTGTTGGAGTTTTTCAAATGGTTTTTCTGCATAGTTCTGGAAACATTAGTCAGAGAAAATTAGAAAGAAATAAAACCAATAAATATAGGAAAGGAAGTTGTTAAACTATCATTATTTAGTGATGACACGATACTCTATATGGAAGACCACAAATCCCACACCAAAGAACTTATTGATTTAATAACCAAATTCAGTAGCATATGCAGATTCAAAGTCAACACTCAAAAATCAATAGTATTCATTTACACAAATAACAAGTTCACTGAGAAAGAGAAATTAAGAAAACAATATCTTTTACCATGGCATCAAAAAAATTGAAACCCATAGGAATCAATCTAATGAAGGAAATAAAAGACTTGTACATGGAAAACTATAGTACTCAGAAAAGGATCAAAGAGTGTATCAGAGAGTGAAATGACATCCTTTGCTCTTGGGTATAAAGAATCAATATAGTCAAAATGCTCATACTCTTACAATTGTACAATACTGATCATAATAACAAAAGAATATCTTGCAAAATTAGAGAAAATCATACTAAAATTCATTTGGAGCCAAAAGAGACCTAGAATAGCAAAAGGAATTAGGAGCAATAAAGGCAAATCAGGAGACATCATGGCCCTTGACTTGAAATTACACTACAAAGCTACTTTGATTAAAAAAAATCATGGTCCTGGCAAAAAGAAAATAAAAGTCCTGAGGATCAGTAGAGCAGATTAGAATATTCAGAAAGATCTCCAAGAACCCTCAGTCACCATATCTTTAAAAATGAACCAAACACCTTCATTGGAAGAAAGATAGCTTCTTTAATTAATGCTACTGGAAAAACTGACTTTGAATATGCCAAAGATTAAACTACATCCATATCTTTAACTATGCACTAAACTAATGTCAAAGTTAATCAAACTTCTAAATATTAAAACAGAAACCCTAAATCTGCTGGAAGATAGAATAGGTAGAACTCTTGAAAATATTGGTGTAAGCAAAAAATTTATGAACAAATCTCCGATTGTGTAGAAAATATCACAAATAATCAAAAACTGAGTTCTCATTTTATTGAAAAGCTTTTGTACAACAAAAGAAACCACCATCAGAGTGAAGAGACAATCCACAGTGTGGAAAAATTTTTCCAGTTATTCCTTAGACACAGGGTAAGTATCTAGAATAAATTAATTTTTTAAAAAATCAGGCACCCCAAAATTAAAGACCCAATACAAAAATAGACATGCAAAATGAATAGACCCTTCTGAGATGAAGAATTAGAAATGACAAATAAATATATGAAACACTGTTCAACATTGTCATTTGAGAGATACAAATCAAAGAAGTGCTGAGATTACATCTCACTCCAGAAAGAATGGTTATTATCTAGAAATCAGCCAATGAGATATGCTGTCAGGGCTGTGCATAAAGGGGAACACTTCTCCACTGTTGTTGAGAGTGTAGACTGTGCAACCACTGTGGAAATCTGTGTGGAGAATCTCAAGAAAACTAAAACCAGAGATTCCACTTGGCATAGCTATGCCCCTTCTTGGTATCTTCCTAAAAGAATTAAAAGCATGATACCACAGTGATATATCCACAACCATGTTTATAGCATCATAGTTTGTAATAGGTAAATCTCAGAAACTCCTCAAATGCCCATCAACTGACTAATGGGTCAGGATGTGATTTTTGTAAACATTGGAGTACTACTCTACCATAAAGAAGGATAAGCTTGAGATATTACTATCTAAATGGATAAACCTTGAGACCATACTGTTAAGTAAAATAAATTGGACACACATGTTTAAATATGGCATTGTTTCTGTTGTGTGGGAAACTGAAAATGTAAGCAAGAGCCAAAATTTATAATAGATATTGTGAAAAGGGAAGAAAATGTTCAAATGGAAAGAGGAGCAAGAGAGGGGAGGAGGAAAGGATGGAAGGGAAATTAAAAAAGAGAACAGAAGGATACACTGGAAACAAAGGTTTTGTAAATAAGTAGGGGAAGAAGGGTTGAAGGAGGAAAGGGAAGGGAAAAAGAGAAGAATCAAGGTATATCATTACAGGTACAAACTCCATATTATAAATGTCATCTTGGGTATACTTAAATGCACCAATAAAATATTTTAATGACTTTTTTCCCAAATGGACCACATACTTCTATACTAAAGAAAATATCCTCTCACAGAACAGTAGCTAGGAGATTTTGTCCAGATGTCCAAATAGATAAAGTGAAAAATCAGTATTCTTTTTGATATTGGTTTTCCAACATGGTCTGGATGACTTTTGCTCATACTATGAGCCTAGAAAATATATGATGTAAAAACCTAAGATTATTTTGAATATGGGAGAAAGATCAGAGGAAAAGTAAAGATATTTTATCCTCCCACCATCAGCAGGAATTTTAAAGGGATGAAAAATATACCACCACAATTATTTCTTAAATGCTAGCTTTGTAGTGCATCAATATAAATGGGAAAATGTTACAGTAGTTAGATTACAAGATGTTACATTATGCATGTAATTTCCAAGATACTCTTCTACGACTGTTTAAAACAATCTGCTGAGTATCTAAATTTGCCTTGTTCAGACACATATTGAGAAATAATATGGAGAGAAAGTTTAAATAAATATGAAGTGTTTTACAGCTGCACTATTTTGTCTCTTGTATATGTGTATGTTACCCTTGATTACTACCACTGGCTTCAAATAACATCAGCTCTGTTTTACCTCAGTATGCTTCTTCTGTCAGTGAACTCTAAAGTTTAAAAACATAAGGCCAATGTAATCAAAGAAATAAAAGTCCTTGCTTATGTTTTGAGAGATTTAATTTGTCACAATATTACACAAAGCCTAAGCAAAAACCAAAAGCAATAACAAATGATGTTTACAGTGATCAAGATACCCAAGACATTTTTAGGATTTTAAGTGACTAATAGTTTAGGCTGAGAAACTTTTGGGGTAAATATTTATGCATTTCTGGAAAGTTACTATTTTTTATTTATTAAGAACATATTTTAAAAATAGACATAAAACTCTTACATTAATGCAAATTAAGGAAAAACCAATTTATTTGGAAGTCTGGTTTTTTCCACTAGGACATGAAAAGCTAGCCAACTTGTAAAGGAACTTTTATAGTATTTTGGAGAAAATAATATAAAAACCCTACCTCTTTGGCAGTTTTGTGTGTGAATAATAAGAACTTTCTTAATATACACGTATTTTGCTCTCTAAATTGTGTAACATTTAAATAAGAGTTGACATAAAACTTGTAGGAGTATAATTCAATCAGCAATATACTGCTGCAATACGGGAAATAATTCATCAACTTTAAATTTAACTTATAAAGAGGTTTTAACAAAAAGCTATATATTAGTTCAAGTGCCTCGGATAGTTTTTAATTAGTAATATAGTATTGTGGTAAGTACAAATGTTCAGAAGAGACTGAATTCACCTTACATTCATGCAGAAGTATTTGGATATTTGTGTGTGTGTGTGTGTGTGTGTGTGTGTGCATGTGTGAATGTACATGTGTGTAGTGCTGGGGGCACAACTCAGGTTCCTGGACATTCTGAACAAATCCTCCACTACTGAACTACACTCTAGGTACTCAAAGAAATAATAAAGGAATAGCAAAGGAGGTGAGATGGAGCTTAGCAGCAGGGGAGGGAAATATTACAAAAATCTGAAAGGCAGAAAGTGTGAGGATGGTGCATGTGAAACTCATCAGTTTGCTCAACTGCACTTGTCAAAGCTGGGCTCCTACCCTGTATTGGTTGATACTGTGTCTCCCCAAAGACTCGTAATTTAGACGGGGCTGAGTCTGGTGTTTGTGATTGGTTTGTTGTCTAGCACTGGGATTGATGATGTGAGTGCTGCACCCGCCCAGGTGTGGAGCCAACATACAGATTAAGGCAGTTGGAACGCAGGTCTTTGCTTCTCTCTCTCTCTCTCTCTCTCTTCCCAGTTCATGCACCTTGCTGCTTGTGGCAGCCATGAGTGGTTGCCCCACCATGCCATGCTGCCTTGGAGCCAACTAAGTATGGACTGAATTTCCTGGAGAATTGTAAGTAATAAACCTTTCCTTCCTTAATTTTGGGCATCAGGTATTTTGTCTCAGCAATGAGTGAAAAGTAACTAAGACATACCCTCTCACACAGAGTAGAGAGTAGAAGACATGGTTCCTTTCTTAATGTGGTGGCAAAATAAAGAGTAAATTCTTGTAGCCTTAAGCGTTTCCTCTCAAGTACTTCAAAGATGGGTAGAGATATCCTAGGAGTGTGACTTTTCACTGTTAGAAACATTGTTAATTTTTCTTCAAGTCTTTATAGGTTGAGTTTGAAAACCAGTGAAAAGAGGGCTTGAAAAAGCCTGCCTAGAGTTTGGTTAAGAAATCTCTGTTAAAAATCTTGTAGGCAAGTATATGTGTCAGACAAACTAAATCTGCATCACCAACTACTTCCATTTAGTAAGTCACTCCAGTTGATTGTCATTCCTTGCATACAGCTATTCTAAGAACAGAGTTTTGAATCAGAGTCCCTACTCTCAAGGAGTTTATATTCTGATTAAGAGACAAACTGATAAGCAAATAAATGAATATATTACTATCATATCTACTCTGTAACAAGAACTAAAAAAAAGGGGGATGAAGAGAAAGAGAAAGACAAAATGTGGTTGTCAATAAAACAAAGAATAGTCAAATGAAATTTGAAGTAAATGGAGCCTGTCATGGAAACACTTAGTGGACAGTATATCCCAGGCAACTGGAACAAATGCAAAAGCTCTGAGGGGAGTTTTGACTTGATATTTTATGACATACAGTCAGCAGACAATAAAGAGCCACAATATAAAGGGTTTCATATACTTGTGTCATGTGTATGAAATTTAAAATAACCCTATTACTGGGCCAATTCTCTCAAGCAGGAGTGGCATTGTCCAGCACTGATCACAAAGAACAGACCCACTCAGATTCTCTGTCTTAGGGAGTTCAACTCAGGAACACAGAGAACTAGTCACTGAGCTGTATGTATTTTGTATCACAATAAATTATTGTTGTGTACCTCACTCTCAAGTAAGGCTCATATTATATTTGCTACATGGCTTCCAAAATGGTTCCCATATTGCTGCTTCCTGTATAAGTTAGCAATATATTCTCATCACTGAATACAATCCTAGCGAGAATATCTTCTCTTTCCAATTTTAAATGATCTAATGCAAACACACTCAGTGGCTCACTCATCCTCAATCCTTTCTTGTTTGGCATGTTCACTTCTTTGTTACTGAATTTCAATAAAAATTACTCATTCAAATATTTATAATTTCTTTATAATTGCTTATCCAACAGTACTTTGATTAACTAACTGAAAATGCCTAGAAAAAATAGTCCAGTAAAAAGACCATTGTATTCTTAACTTGGCTGTAAATAAATAGGTGGGTGGTTAAGTAATTACCAACTGATGATAAATATCAAATAAGGAAAGATATAATTGGCACAAAGGGATTTTTATGCAAGCCAGAGACAGCATTCTGAACATATTTAAAGTTTTTTTTATTTTGTAGCACATAGGTCACATAACTGTATTTTGAAGAGAATAAAACCAAACAAAACAGAATAAAGCTAATCAGAACAGAACAATGCAAGTGATACAGGACTTTAAAACAAGATAATAGGAAATCAACAATGGCTACCATAATGTCTCTTGTTTTCTTCAAAATAGCTGTGCATACCATCAGACGTGATAAAATCAAGTAAAACAAAACAGAACAAAACCAATCAAAACAAAATAATGAAAGCATTACAGGACTTCAAAACCAGATAATAGGTAATCAACACTAGTTACCATAATACATTCCATTATCTTCAAAATAGCTACCCATACCATAAGACACAGTAAAGTCAAACAGAACAAGACAGAATAAAACCAAATCTAACAAAACTTTGAAAACAATACAGAATTCCAAATAAGACAATAGGAAATTAACAATGGTTACCACTTTCCCTTTTCAGACATTTCCTTCTCTATCACTTTCATAATGTCTATTGTACATTTTGGATTCCACTAACTTCTTCAGTTTTTTATGGTAGGAGATAAAATGATACTCATATTTGAGTCTGAACCATTTTATCCATGAGCATGATCTCAAGTTGCATCCATTTATCTACAAAAGCCTCAAGATTATCCTTCTTTATAGTTGAGTAGCTTTCCATTGGATGAAAATACCATGTCTTTCTTGTCCATTCTGTGTTTGATAGGCAAGCTATCCCTGTTTTTTTCTGGTTTAATGTCACACAAAACATTGTCTTTTCTCCTTTGACTTTCAGTCTATGAAATTCCTTTTAAGTTAAATATGTTTATTGTATGCAGCACATTGATGGGTCTTGTTTTTTAATCTACTCTCCTTGTGTTTCTTTTTATTGGTGAATTGAAGTCATCTACATTAATGGTTACACTTGGCATGCATTGACTCATCTTTGCCATGCTATCTTCCTCCTGTTGGCTGCTACTTTTCCCCTTCATTCAATTGCCTACCCTGCTTGGCAATTCCCCTCTGCCGCTATTCCTCTAATTGTGGTCATCTTTTTTTCTCTCTAAAATATCCTTCAACAATATTTGTAATGTTGGTTTGGTGGTCATGAATTCCATTAGTTGTTTATCATGGAAGTATCTTATTTTTGCATCAATTTTGAAAGATAGTTTTGCAGGGTACATCAATCTGGGTTGGAAGTTGTTTTCTTTCAGGATTTAAAACACTTCACTCCAAACTCTTCTTGACTTGATGGTTTGTGTTGAGAAGTCTTCCATGATTCTAATGGGTTATTATAGTTATGTCCAGATGGCCCTCCTCAAGCCTCATATAATCATGGACATGGCTGAGTCTGGTGTTCGTGACTGGTTTATTGTCTGGCGCTGGAATTCATGGTATGACTGCTGCACCTGCCTAGGGGTGGAGCCAGCATACATGTAAGGGTGGAAAGAAGACATGTCTCTCTCTCTTGCCTGGTTAATGCTTTGCTGTTTGCAGTGGTCATAAATGGCTGCTGCCCCTGCCCATGCCATCCTTCCTTACAGCCAACTGAGTGTGGACTGAAACCCACAAGAACTGTAAGAAACAAACCTTCCCTTCCCTAATTTTGAGTGTCAGGTCTTCTGTATCAACAACAAAAAGAAAAGTAACTAAGACAGAATTTGGTACCAGGAGTGGGGTCATTGCTGTGATTTTACCTGACCATGTGGTTGAAGAGCCTTTGAGAATGACTTGTGGGAAGAGTTTGGAAAGGTTTGAAGATGTTTCCTGAATGCATAGAAGTGGAAGACCTTAGGAGACCAGAAGGCTGATAGAAAGTCTGCCAGTAAAGCCCAGGCTTGGAAGGTTTCTGCTGGGAAGAAGGACTGCATTTGTTTTTGGACTCCCCACGAAGTGTGTTATGGCTTGGCAGAAAATTTGTATGCATTTTGCTCATATCCAGAGACTTCGCCTGAGACTGAGATTAAGATCAGTGTATGATTAATCTGGCAGAAGAAATTTCAAAGTAGTCTAAAGTTGAGGCAGTGGCATAGCTATTGTTGGGGGTTTTTAGGCAGATTTATGTTGGGAATCAAGAACAAATAGCCCAGCAGAATGATTTAAAACATTGTGAGTTTGGCTGGAAAGCTGTGGACTGCAAAGATAGAGCTGAGACCTCAATGCTGAGAAGGAACAAAGAAATAAAAAAGATGGCCTGGGGGCATTCTGGGAAGCAGTGGGTTTCCACTCTTTGAAGCCTCAAAAATGCAAAAGCAAAAGACTTTGCTCAGAGGAGAAAGTCACAGGGTGCCACATTCCAGACTGGTGACAGAGGCCACAGTAGTTTCCAAAATGGTGGCTGCTGCACCAGATTCCTGAATGGTGGTGGCATAAAGAAGCTGTACCTCACAATCAGGTTCAGAGAGCTCAGTGATTCAGGCACTTGACCCCTACAACCAAGAGAGAGGAAAGCCTGGCAACTGCTCCAGCTGGCAGTGGACCTTGGTGGCATCCACATGGCACTGGTTTTAGGTGCAAGGAAAATACATGACTTCTGAAGTTATAGCAACTTCCACCCTCATTTCAGAAGGCCTGGGAGGCCAAGCAGTGTGCCCCTGAGAGTGAAATATGTAAAGCTATAAATGTGAAGTTGGAGATGCAATGGAAACCCCAGAAGTTTGGAAAAACAGAAATGTGGATCATCCAAGGAAAGCTGCAAAGACTGAGCAGAGTGGGCTTAAGAGAGAAGCTGTAGGAACTGCAACCCCTGGAAGTGCCATGGGGATGGAGTCACTCAAGCTTTTTGGAGCTTGCAACCAGAGTGCTTCAGATGCTGACTGTGGAACTCCAGGACTTAATGCTCATGCTGCTGGATTTTGGATTTGATTTGGTTCCAATGCTTTGTATTCAACTGTTTGTAACTTTTGGAATGGTAATGTTTATCTTGTGCTTTGCATGTTGGAAGTGTTTAGCTTTGTTTTCATTTGTACAGGGGTATGCAGCTATGAGTTTACCTTCCATCTTCAAGGAGACTTGGGACTTGAACTTTTTAGCAATGCTGAAACTGTTAGGACTTTGGCAACTCTTGGAGATGGACTAAATGTCTTTTGTATAAAGGATGTACTTGAGTCTTTGGGGGGCCAGGTGTGGAATGTTATAGTTATGTCCAGATGGCCGCCTCCCTCAAGTCTCATGAAATCATCAACATGGCTGAGTCGTGTTTGTGATTAGTTTGTTGTCTGGCACTGGGATTCGTGGTGTGAGTGTTGCACCAGCCCAGGGAGAGAGCCAGCATACAGTGTAAGAGCGGGAAGAAGGCGTGTCTCTCTGTCTCTTGCCTGGTTGGCACTTTGCTGTTTGTGGTGGCCATAAATTACTGCAGCCCCTACCCATGCCATCCTGCCTTGCAGCCAGCTGAGTATGGACTGAAACCCCCAAGAATTGTAAGAAATAAACCTTCTCTTTGCTACTTTTGGGCATCAGGTATTCTGTCTCAACAATGAGAAAAATGTAACTAACACATGCATTTTCATTTATAGGTCATCTGTTTCTTTTCTCAAACAGCCTTTTATATTCTGCTTTTGTGCTGAATATCTGGGATCTTGATTATTATATGTCTGGGTGCAGATTAATTTTGGTTATGGCTAGTTTGAGTTCTTCATGCATTGCATATCTGTATCCCAGATCCTTTCCCCATGTTTAGGAAGTATTTTGCTATTACTTCTGTACATAGCCTTTTTACATCATTTGTGATGGTCCCTCCTTTTTTGCTGACACCTATCAAAAATTATTTTTCTTTCTGTCATCTTGAAGACTTTGAATTGCTATTGTTACTTTTAAGAGATCGTTTCTTTCATGATGTCTAGCCACAATCCTGTCTCCAAGGTCTGAAAGGCTATCTTCAGTCTCTTTCAAGAAGTTTTGCCAACTTTTGAAGGAGTTTTTAATTTCTTGGATATCTCTTTGAATCTGTTTCATACATTGTAATTCCTACATTGTTCATTCAAGTTTCTATCATTTTCCTACACTCCTGTTTTTTATGTATGTCTTCTTTAGATATACTCAGTAATTCTTTCATTATGCTTGTGATTTCTTCCACCTGAGATGTTATTTCTGATGTGATTACTTTTACAACCTCGTTAAGTTGTTTCTTTACTTCAGTTGCTATCCTCTCAGAAATTTCAGGTGTGTGGCTTCCATTTTTTTCTATGTATGTATCTCCCAGACTTGTTCTTTGTGGGTTGCAGCTCTGAGATTGCATTTTGCTCCCTCATCTTGACATTTTCCTGGGTTCCTCCAAACAAGCCGGTTGTGGAATCCCAATCACTTCCCATATTGGCTACCCTTCCATGGTGTAGGTGAATGGGCTGAGAACCTGGATTTCTCCAAACTCATATTCCCAGGGAGGCAGTGAGATATTAGGCAGGCTTCTCCAGACTCATGTCACTACACCAAGGCTTCTGTGATGACCATGGGTGCATGGTGGTAAGGCTGCTTCTTCTCTTGGCCTGCATGGCTACACTAGGACTCACCCAACAGCAACAGTCACACAGGAGTTGGTCTGGCTGTTTCTGCCTACCTGTACTGACTCTAAAGAGAGAAATGTTTTGGTACTTGCAATCAAACTCAGGACCTTGAACTTGCCAGGTAGGCGCTGTTCTGCTGAGCTATATACTCAGCTAAAAGGAAAAAATTTTTAACCAGTATTATAGACTGAATTTTTATGGTTTTTAGTACATAAAAATGCCCTTGTCAAAATAGCCAAACCATAAATATGGTTTACCCTGTCTATGTATGAGACTTACATTACAAATTTGCCCACTAACATTTTAAAGCCAATAACTGAACCAGAAAATAATTTTGTCTGCCTTATAAATTCAAAATTTCTCATAAATTTACCATTATTTCTCTCATCAATAATGACTGTAGTTTTTGTGTATAATGAAGTACTCTTGGATTTCTTGTAACACAATGCACAGGAAAAGTTTCAGTAATCACAGTTTGCTGCTCACAATGAGAAGCAATATATAACACAACCTAATATATGATAGGGCAATTTCAAATTCAATTCTGCTGTATGTATTCAGTCAAAATAATACCATATAGTCATTGAAATAATTTTGAAAAAGAGTTAGTACTATCTTTGGAAATGAAAAAAATAACTTTGTATGAATGTTATAATCATAATTATGCAAAGAAGAAAATTTATCAGACATTTAAGAGAATGAAATAAACTGAAATATAATACTAATCATTCTTTGAAAACTGTATGTTTTCATTGTTTGATATTTGCTTACTTTTCTAATTACATATAATTATCATATACTACTTTTTAAATGTGAAAGAACAAAAACATTACTCAAGATATAACATTTCCAAGACCATTTCTTCTTCCTAAGCACATTAATTTATAATGCAAACCTACATTAATTCCATAATATATAACAGAGAATCACAATTCTCATTCCTTGAGTCCCTGGAATTATGTATGAATCTGAAAGTGCAAGAAACCAGAATTCATATCAGGAATACAAAAATACAAGAACACACACAAACCCACCCACACACACATGCATATGCACACACAGAGTAGTGGATAATATTTATCATCATATTTCATATAAATTAAACACAAAAAATATTACCAACTGAAAGAACTGGTAATTTTCTGTGCATTTGATAAAAATTTTATTTTTCCACATTTTATTTCAGTTAAAAATAGGAGTATATTTAGGTTTGATCATAAGCATATGTAACTAAGATTTTATCTGTTCCAGTTTGGGTTATCTAGTATTTCAAAAGCTTGTTACTCAAATTCTCAATAAGGGAGTAAATGTTTAAGCATTTTTTATTTTGAAGCTAATTTGTAATCTAGGCCAATAATTCTATAGATATCATTTCACTGCAACACCACAGTGAAATATATTTGTATAAATAATGTATACGACAACTTCAATGCCACAAGCACAGGCAAAGTTGAAGGATTTTAGAGCCTAATATATTTACTGTATAACATTTTACTGAATAAGTTCAACAATGTTCTCAGCAAACTGGACAACTGTCAGAGGTCACATGTGTATATTGAGCACTTGAAATGTGGCCAGTGTGACTGAGGAACTGAATTTTTTTTTGGTTTAGTTTGAGTTAATGCAAACTTAAAGAGTGACAGATGACAAGTGTCTATTATATTATATATTGTGGATCTAGAAAATAAAAAGCACATAGTTTTATTGCAAAATAGAAAAAGAGGTAAGTAGGTGTGGAATAAAGTCAAGGAAAACATGTAAATGATTTGTCATTTGGAAATTTAATGGAAAACATGAATCTAGTAAAAACAGCCTATTTTATTAAATATTCACTTAGCTGGATATTTTACTTTAATGGTTTTCACAACTGTAAGTTTTTTGGTACTTAAACATATGTTAGACAAGCAGATTCCCACTGCAGATCACAATATGTAGACAAAATAGTAGAGAAGTTGAAAAATCTCTAAAAGCATTGATTACTTCAGATTTTGCAGGAGGAGGGAGAGAGTAAGATGAGTGTAATAGGAAGCACAGCAAATTCTTAGTCTATAATTATCTTCTTGCTTCTTTAAGAAACAGTGAAAAATTTTCAAAAATAAAATGAATATCTAAAGAAAACCAAGATGTGGAAAATCATTTTACCTGTAATTAAAAAATGACTCCTATATAGATCTTTGATTATAGCCTGTGGTGTGCTGGTACAATATCTCTTTAAGGTAAAATCATTAGTTTATCATCTTTGTTAGATTCTCTGATACATGTACTCTAACATTGCTTGACTAAAAGATATGAACAGTTCAACAACCAAATTCCTGACTATTTAACAATTAGTTCTCTGCAGGCACTACCAAACTTTAGACTAGTGGAGATCTCAAGGACTATAGATCATTCTCTCTCTCTCTCTCTCTCTCTCTCTCTCTCTCTCTCTCTCTCTCTCTCTCTATGTATGTACCTGTAGTAAAAGAGGAACTTGCCTTTCAGGACTAGAGTTCTTCATCTCCCCAGGTTTACTTTTGGTTTATGGATGTCTATTTGAAATCAGAAAGCAAGAAAACATATAGTGCAAAATTATAATAAAACATTTTACACAAGTTGAATTTTCTCTTTTTGGTGTCAGAATCCAAAACTCAAAACTTAGGGAGGCTTATTGTCTTTGTAAATATTGGCAAGGTTATGCAAATAAGCTATCCTTGAATAATCTTTAGGAAGTCTCTTAACAATATTTTTGACTAGACCTCATTCTTGGTGTTATGGTTGATGCATTGTGTCAACTTGAGTTTAGAAGTTTAACTGAGACACTCAGTAGGGAGCCAGGATCCTTACTTTGTAAATGTCCTCATTCTGTGCAAGAGGAAGCACAGAGATTTTGTGAGTGCTACATCTGTCCTGGGGGTGGGGGATGCCCTGCATACAATATAAGGGAGGAAAACAGGCTTGTTCTCCCTCTTTTATTCTGGCTGCTTTTACTGGCTGCTGCCTTGAAGTGTTGCCCTGCTGCCAGGCCACTCTGCCTTGGGGCCAGCTGATTATAGACTGAAACCTCCACAAACAGTGAGCTAAACAAACCTTTCCTTCTTTCATACTGGGTGTTGGGTATTTTGTCTCAGCAATGAGAAAAAAGTACCAAGACAGTTGGTTCCTACCTTCTGCATATTTGTCCATTTCTAACAAGAATCCATCCAAGTTAGGTAAAGAGAATTCCCCTTAACATTAGTATTTGACAACCCTATTATTTGATCAGAATAAAAGTTTTCTTACAATTTTAACATGTCATGGGGCTACAGCTTAAGGTAAGACTCATGTTTGAACCTCCAACTTTCTCATACATTAAGTGTACAGCACTGAATATTTTGTTTTTAATCTGAGCATATGAATTTTTTGTCTACTGATCAGTCCAACTCCTTAAGCAGTACTCCAGATAATAAGACATATTTTCATTCTTTAGATTAAGGAATATTTTCTGAAACGGAATTAGAGCTCCAAGATTCTTTGTTTAAAAGATATCACCTTGGCCAGAGGTTTTTCCTCTTTCCTTATTTTGAATAGAGATTCGCTTACCGAATATTGTTCTGGAAATCTTTCCTTGGCTTCTTGTGAGGCTTCTTTGCCCTCTATACAGAATCCTGCTTCTCTCATTAAAAATTTGAAGTCAACTGTAGCCACCATTCTTGACCCTCTGGTGACTATATATTTCATCACTGTGGTGCTAAATCTGTCCACTTCACTTCTTATTGGCATGGTTTTCCTAAGGATAATTTGCAACTGCATTAATCTCTTTGGGAAACAGAGCAAACAGACTCACCTAAAGCCTCCACTTTTCAATAACCTTCATCTCCTCTTTTTCCATTTATCACTTTCAATTTTCCTTTCATTTTCCTTGAATACTTTGATATGTCCTCCTTCAAACATGTTCCTCTCACTATCCATCCATTCTAAGTATTTTCCTTCCAACTCCAATTCTTAAACTCTTCTGTCACTTGAGTTTTAGCCTCTTGCATACTGTTGGGACTTGGAAGAACAAAAGCAATTATAAATAAGAACAAAAGACATTTTTAAAAAGACTTTGCTATTAATATTGTTAAAAATCAATAGTACTCAATGAATAACTTTGTTCCATTTGCCAACAACACAATTCAGATAAAAGTGTAAGATGGAACAAAGATGGAAGCCAGTACTTTTATATAAAATAGTGAGTTTTGTGTTAATGTTTACTAGACTCATGACTAAACATACTTTAGAATAAAAGGTTTTACATTTCCATTTTCATCTGTTTGTGTGTTTATGTATATATGTATGCACATTCCATATTGGAAATTTTTGTAGCTTTGAATATATTATTAATATATTATTAAATTTCTTTAAAAAATTCTATTAAAAAATCTACTATGATTGGCTTAGAGATACATACACACTAATAATAAGTAAATATTTCTAAAAGCTCAGAAATATAGAAATTTGCTAACTCAGATATTTTCCTAAATACTGCAACTTACATAATTACATTACACTAAAGAAGGAGATCAAAGAAGATCTCAGAAAATGGAAAGATATTCCATGTTCATGGATAGGAAGAACAAACATTGTGAAAATGGCCATTCTCCCAAAATTATTATACAGATTCAATGCAATCCCAATCAAAATACCACTTGCCTACCTCACAGAGCTAGAGAAAGCAC
>RJWM01024623.1:0-30494 GCA_004363535.1 Dasyprocta punctata | reverse complement strand
CTCCTCCTAACACCATTTTAGCCAGAGTAAGGCAACAGTGAGAGGGTCTTTCATAGGCAACATGCAGTGGCTTTCTGAACTCTGGATACCTTGTATCTGATTAGAGAATCTGGTGAAGTAGTCACATGAGTCTTGTGCAGGGTAGGAATTGTGTGTAGTGTGTTCTTCTTTTGCTATTGCTGGCATGAGGGCCAGTACAGTGGTGATGGCAGTGGGAAAAACCATCCTTTGTGACTTAGGTAACTAGAGACTGGTTCTGGGGCAGCCATACTCACTGTAGAAAGAAGGGGAAGTAATTCCAGAAGGGAAGATTTGCAAAGGGAGCCTTGATTTGTGTTGTCTCATCTTTTACTGACACTGAACCATGCATGCAGAGAACAGACTAAAAGAAGATAAACTACAAACCAACAAAAACATTTGAACTTAGATGGGAGCCACAGTTTCCCACAGGAGAATTTGCAGTCCAACCCTAACCCAGCTGAGTATCTGCTAAAAGAAAAGAAGGTATAGTCCTTGTGGGAAAATGTCAGAATCCAGATCTTTATACTTAACATTTATTCTATTTGGAATCTGAAAATTTAAGACTACGGAAGTTATGACTAAATCTCAAAGAAGAAGATTATCACCCAAGGCCAATTTCAAAATGACCCAGATGTTGAAATTAGCAGACAAGAAATGCACTATTTATAACCTCGAATGATGTAAAAGAAAAAGTGATTGCAGTGAATGAAATGATTAAAAATCTCAGCAGATGTACAGAAACAGTGAAAAAGAACCAAATTAATTACCTTCAACCAAAGTTACATATCTGGAATAATAAACTCACTGGCAAGATTTAATAGAACTGAAGTGATAAATAATGACTCTAAGATAGATGAATAGAAGTTACTGGGTTAAAAACAGTGCTAACATAAAAATTTCAGAAGAGAATATGAGAGACAATCTTCACGATCTTGGGTTAGATAAAGGTTTCTTAGGACACCAAAACAATTATAAAATAAAACAATTCATAAACTGGATTAGAGAAAATTTAAAATGTTTTTTAAGGAAAGCCAAAAGATGAGCCATACTCTCATAGACAATATTTGCAAAAATTTATGATAAAAGAATTATATCCCAAATACAGTAAAGACTTTTAAATCCAATTATAATGAAAATTAACCCAATTTAGAAAGTAGATGAAACATTGGAATAGACATTTCATAAATGAAGATAAAATAAATGGCAGGTAGTTTATGAAAACATACTTGGCAGTTTCTTAGAAAATTTAATATACACTTAACTTACTTACAACCCAATAATCCCACTTCTAGTATTCATCCATAAGAAAATAAAATGTATGCTTATACCAAGAATTGAATATAAGTATTTATAGTATTCAATTCTATAAATACTTATATTTATAGAATTGAATATAAGTATTTATAGTAGCATTTAAATTAAAAAAACTTGTATATTTATATACTGTGGACTATTACTCAACAATAAAAAGGAATGAACTGATAAACTAAAAAGTGTAAATTCATCTCAAAAGCATGCTGAGTAAAAGTCAAACACAAGAAATATATGCACTATATGATTCTATTTATATGCAGTTCTAAAAGAGACAAATTTCTAGTGATGCAAGGCAGATCGGTGGTTCCCAGCAGCCAACAGGGAGTATGTTTACTGCAAAGGTGTCCAGACACAGGGAATTTTGGATGGTGTTGGAAATGCTCTGTATTTGCTTGTGGTGGTGGCTACAGAACAATGTGCAATTATTAAAAGCCAGATTGGGTAGTTTTTGTTACATTCAAATTATGTCCTTAATAAAACAGGGAAACAGCCCTAATTTGTGAGAAAGAGTTAAGAAGAGTCTTTTAAATTTTAGCAAAGGTGGGCAGGTTCAGATTTTATCTTTGCCCCATTCCATGAATTCATAAACCAGCAGTGGATCTAGTTTTGTATCGGCACATTGAACCATATATGCCACACACTCATGTGCACCTACTTAAATAGTGTGAGTGGCTCCTCCCATCGTTCCCTCCACTCAAGGAGCATTAGTCCTGGAGATAGCATCGGTGAAAGGCATGAAAGAGCAAGGTTTCTTCAATCCTCAACCCCACTGGAAGCGATCCCACTGTTTATAAGAACCTCTTTTCAATAACTTAGTTCCCGGAGGCAATCCATGCGTAACTGTCCAGGGTTGTGAAAATAAAACCAAGCCTATGTTCTATTATATAAACAATATAAAGGAGTTTCAAAGGTAATTTTGAGCAAAAGTAATTTTTTTGCTTTTAGGGTCAACTGTCCAAGCTAATTCCCGTAAATATATATGGTGACTTTATGGAACTTCAGGAGAAAATTAAGTCTACAGAGAAACCAGTTTGTAAACCATTTTGGGCTTGGACATCTTTAGCGGGGAACTTGTTACTTCACAAAGCATTTCGCTCCACTTTGGATGACCGAACTGTCAACTTCCCAACTGGGGAGTCATCTTTCTATGACTTCCACTTATCAGCCCTGGATTTGCTCTAAAGGACAACATCAAATCTGCCTTGAGAGTTCTCTTTTAAATACCCAAAGGGTTATTGGGTTTACATATGTTCTTTTTTTTTTAATTTTAAAATTTTTAATTGTTTTTTGGTACCAGGGGTTGAACTCACAACCTCGCGCCTGCCAGGCAGGCACTTGGATCACTGAGCTAAATCAATCCCCAGCCCTATTTTCTGAGACAGGGTCTCACTATGCAGTTCAGGCTGGCCTTGAACTCACTTTGTAGCCCAGGTTGATCTCCAACTCACAACACTCCTCCTGCCTCAGCCTCTGGAGTGTGAGTGCTGGGATTAAAGGCGTGTGTCACCACGCCCGGCTATGCATCACATCTGTTCTTTCTAATGCTAAGCAATCTCAGTACTAAACTGATTCTTTTCTTTTGTTCCATAATAGGTCCAGCAATGGCTTGTGACCTCAACCCAAAACAAATGCTAAATTAGGGCACAGAACATTGTTCCTCAGGTTTTTTAACTTCAGCTACTGCAAGGTATTTGAGATCTTGGGGTATAAAGAGTTCTTGTACTGTTTTCCTGTTTGCGTTTTGTGAGAAGGAATGGCAGTCGTGAAAATCTGTGGACCTCAGATTGACCTCCAGCCCCAATCTGTTTTCTATTTGTGTTGGGAGATAAACTATCCCTTGACAGCTCTCTGCTTGACTTGGCTCCCCACTCAGTAGAACTCTATAAGCTCACAGAGCAGAAATAGGCCCTCTAAACCTCACTCTAGCTTCCACGAGGGAGCTATTCAGTACCCAAGGATAATCTTGAATACGGTGCAAGTTTGTTCTGCTGCAGTCTCTGCTACCTCCAATAGTGGACTGAGCTGTCTCCTAGGGTTGTGCAAACAGCTCTCCTGGAAGCAGTCGTGCTTTATGAACTGTTCTTAGAGCAAGCACATTACCAGCTGTCAGCCTCAGTGCATCTTTCATCCTGAAGAGCTACAGAAGGAAGGACAAATAGCTGTGAAGAAATAAATTTAGCAAACAGAATGGCTACGCAGAATGGTCTGGCCCCTCTCATTGTCTTAATGCCATTGGTAGATATACCATACCTCCCTGCAAGGTCCAAAGGAAGCCTTCTGTGTGGGACTCCTCCTACTCTGTGAGTGAGAAATAAACTAAACTGGAGGTCAGAGACTTGGTCCGTATTCCTGATTTTGCCTTGAGTTGCCTTTAGTGATGGTTTTAACAGTCTCTCCTTGTTTATAAATATTCTAAAAGAGGTTTTGGTTAACCAGTTTGTCAGTTACCATCATCAGAACAAATATAGTAATAACAGCAGCAGCATACAAAGAATAAGAAACATCATTAATTAGCTAAATGTATTTTATACTTTATATTTTTCAAGGATTCTTTCTGTCCCTATCATTCAGTTGAACCTTTCACCATCTTCATAAGCAATTAGAGGGAGATGATCCTAACTAACTCTATCATAGTCTGCTGGACATTATGCTACAGGAGTTGAGATAGTAGCTCAAGATAATTTAAGAATTAGGGAGAGAGCTGGTATTTCAGATCTACCTGCTTTCCTAATTGCTATCTGATGGGTTTTTTGGTAAACAATTTTGTACAGACCATCTTGGTCATCATCCAGATAATTATTTTCAAAACTATTTATTAGGCACTTATTAAGTGCCAGGCTTTGGGCTAAGTACTTTACAAATATTGTTTATAAACTAAATTACTAGAACAATCATGTGCCGGAGAAACACAGCGATGAACACTAAGGTTCCAACAGGACAGATTGCCTGGGGTGTCATTAGCAACTCACGATGAACTGATATATAATCCTGAGCAACGACAACCTCCCCAACTCTTGGTTTAATTGAGTTACTGATATCTACTAGCCGTACTCTAAAGGCCAACTAGCATGGGGATATTCTGTGTTAGTGAGGAAATATCTTGAGTGTGTGTGGTGATAATCCTCCTCTCATAGCTAATAAATGGCAGAGCTGAAATTAAAATCCAAATCTGTGCATTTCCAAACTGAGGGTGCATGTGCCATGCTATACTAAATACCAGAGACATCCCCCCTAAAACCATTACCAAGACCCCTCACAGCTGGTCACCTACATGAAGGAAATTGTACTCTACAGTACACACATAAGACTGTTGATTTTTCCTAAGTTAATAGGTCTTTGGAACTCTCCTTAAATCACATTGAACTGTTTCCCTCAAGCTTGTCTCATGAGTGGCAAGGAGTTAAGGCTGGTTAATGATAAAGGATAAAAGCTGCTTTCGTTGCATCTAAGATTCATCTCTTCCTTTTAGGACTTTGCTTTTCACTTTATAAGCAAATAAGCAGCACGAAGAAAATAAGATCGTTTCTCCCTTGTCATGCTGAATTCATATGTAACCAGTTCACATGCTAGCGGTGGCTACTTTTGGAAAAGAAAAGTTGGATGGTATCAGGGAGACCCTAAGCAGGAGCTTAAGGAAAGAAAGAAGGGAAGAGTCATTTGGAGGATTTCAGGATATCTACCGGCTCCTGGCCCTGGTTGAGTTCTTTGTAGGTATGAAGTCTGATCAAAATATGTAGTAAGTGTCTAAATTAAAAACATTTATTACAATCAAAGACATATCGCCATTAATCCTACTCCCTTCAGGCACACTTATCTCATTGTTCGTGCCACTTTCTGAAGCAGTTCTGGAAGTCTTCTTTCATGAGTGTCTTTAGTTGTGCTGTTGCGGCCGCCTTGATAACCTGAATCAGTTCAAAACATTTAGCTTTCATGGCCATTTTGACTTTGAGGAAGACCCAGAAGTCACATGGGACCACGTCTGGTGAACAGGCGGATGTGAACACACTCATGTTTTTACGCACCTGCCTTTCTGTTGGGTGGTACTTGGCAGCAGCATTCACTGAATTTTTGATCAGACCTTGAAAAGACCTTCACAGAAGACTTTCAGGACTGCTTCAGAAAGTAGCTAGAATGATGAGGCAAGTGTGTTCAAAGTGAGGGGACATATTTTAAGGGGGATAAATGGCAATATGTTTTCTACTGTAACACACAGTTTTTAAAGTTTTATTTAAATATTCCCGGTATGTTCTGATCACACCTCATATTCAATGGGCATCTTAGCTGCTGATCTCAGAGTGACTGAAAGGTATGATGAAATAAATTTTAATTGCTTTTGAAAATGTATATTTCCAGAAAAGTTCCTGAAGCCATTGTCTGACTGCCTGAAGTCATTTCCTATAGATACTTCCAGCTGATTTAGGAGGGGAGAAAAAAGTGGCAATTGAAAATAGTTACAATTGTGAGGATGAGGGAGACAATAGCATGCACCAAATGCTTACTATATGCATAGTACTTTGCTAAAAACTTTACTTAAAGTATCTTACCCAATCCTTACCACAGTCCTATGGGGCTAGCACTATTGAGTCCATCATCCAGATAATAAAATTGAAGCTGAGAGTTTCAGGAATTTGCTCACGACTTGAAACTACCAGATGGATGATCTCCAGGATTCAAACTGAGGCTGTGGTCTGACTATGAAGTCCGCAGTGTTAGCCTCCATGCTTTCATACAATATGTGCCTTTAACCCTTAAATTACTAAGTGGAAATGAGTAGATTAACTTGGTGGGAAAGAGACTATGTAAAAGTATGTGGGAGACAACTTGAGCGGGACCCCTTGAATGCAGAACAATTGCTGCAACATTGATTATATTGAGATTTATTTCCTTATGTTGATATATACAGAGCTGACTATGGTATTTCCTTCTCTCTTCAGTTGGCTCTAAGCATTGCAAATAAGGCTAGCTGAGGTACTGGTATCTAAAGCCATCTGACAGTGTCCTGTTTCCTCCCATAGTGATCTCTGTAAAACATATAGGCACAGCGGGATGGCAGAGCCAACGAGCTCCAGGAATATCGATTGGGTATGAGTTTTGAGAAAGAGGCTATGAGTCCCCAGGGCATAAAAGTTTACATATCAGAAGCAGGTACAGGTGTGTAGTCTTTAAAGCCATCAGACAGTGTCCTGTTTCCTCCCATAGTGACCTTTGTAAAATATATAACGCACAGCAGGATGGCAGAGCCTGTGAGCTCCAGAAATGTCCACTGGGTATGAGCCTGGAGAAAGAGGCTGTGAGCTCCCAGGGCATAAAGTTTGCATATCAGAAACTGAAGCAGCAGCCTCCTAAAACAATCCACTTGCTATCTTGATTGAGTTGTGCAAATTGATCCCTCTACATATCTTTATCTCTGCATTTTGCAGAGATACCTTTCTCACTACCTGGCCAGCCGGCTCAAGTTACTCATGTAGTTCCCATCATCCTCACTGTCACTCATCCTCAAGCCACCCCCTTGCTTCGCTAGTTAATAAATTCTGGGAGAGGCTGAGGATCAAGGCCTTTGTTCGCATGTCCTCTCGAGGATTGGACTCAGGACCCGTTGGCTGCCCTTAACCTTGAGTATGTTTCAGTGTCTTTACTCTCGCCATGGGTTGCATTGGGATGGTAGATTGAAATTAACTTGCTGGGATTCCAGTAACATCTCAGTGGAATTATGAATATAACTTCTTGGATTGTGAGGAAGACTAGAGAAAGGATTACAATACTTGGATTACCGTACTCAATATTTGGGATCACAATAAAAGTATACGTAAAACATAAATGAGTCCCTTAGAAAAAGAAAATCTGTCTCGGTGAGTTGACCACCTCTGCTAAGATGCTTAACATTTATTTTCATATTTCTTCCAGTTTTACAATTGTGGAAAGGGCAGGTAGACCGAGAGAGGGAGTTGGCAGCAGCACGAGTTGGTGAGAGAGGTCAGTTTGTACAAGGTTGTTAAGCTAAGTTCTTCAGCAACAGATTTGGGGTCAAGTAATGGAGAGCAAGTGGAGGAACAGCAAACTATAGTGACCTCAGCCTTGATCTGTGATGCCGGCAGCCACACCAATCACATGTTCAGCAGCACAAAAAATATGTCTATGTATTGAGTCAAAATTTTTATTTAAAAAATCACCTAAAATATCTAAGGAACCACATGGCTATAGAGAAACAGTACCTTGAAACAATCTAACTTAGTGTTTTTAGCTGGGATTTACTTGAACCTGTTTTTGGCTGTCATGGTTGGAGGAGACACACTAGGAACATATAATGAATAGAGGCCAAGACCATTTCCAGTCATCCTACAATGCAAAAATTATCCAATCCATAATGTCAATCATGCAAAAGTTGGAAAACCAGTTCTAGTTCACTTATCTAGAAGCTTAATGTTTACAGTTCATGTTTTATTTTAAAGTATATTTTGTTGGTGAAGTGAAAAAAAAAAAACCCTCAGTTTTTCTGCTCTTAGTTCCTTGCCTAATAAAGCAACAGAAATACCTTGTGCTTGGTTGCAGACAAACCAGAGTCCAGCATGGTCTTTGTAAATCTGTGGAGTGTTTATCAGAAGTCTCAAAAAGGATAGGAAACACCTTCTCACCTGAAGCTCAGAGCTCCAGGCTTGCTGCGTCTCCCATCCTCAGTCCCCTTTGAGCTGTCATTTCTCCCTTGCCCTGCTGCACAGCTCTGTCCCTTTCCCAGAGACTGCAGACAAGAGCGTTTCCACCTGGCTGGACCCATGGCTTCCTGAGTTCCCAGAGCCCAAAGTTATTTGAAGACACCTCAGTCACCAACAGCTGGCGAGCCCTGGATTCCCTTCTCACTTCAACCAATGCAGTTCTGCTTTTGCCCTTAGAAATGAAAATTGGGCCACATTTTTTCCTTACCACACTAAAAACCACAGATATTGTCACCAAATTTGGGGACTAACATCTGGGATATTCTGACATAATTTAGGCTTTGAGGCAGACATGAATTTCTCTTTGAGAGACCCGATGAAACATTTCAATGACAGCGAAGACCGAGGTTCTGTGACAAGCCGCTGTGACTGTCAGCTGAGGCAGACATTTCACATGCATTCGGTCCCCGTAGAAGTAAAGTCCAGCAGTGATTTCAAATATGACCCCAAATCAGAGGCTACAAAGGCACAGCTTCTGTTCCTGGCTGTCATTTGCAATCAGCTGCTTTTCATGTGGGCAAAGCTGCAGTGTCCTGGGGTGAACCGCAGGGCAGTAAGAGGGGAAGATTGTAGGCCCGGAGCTACCTGCCTACTCCCACATCGAGCTCTGTGACCTTGAGCAAATGACTTCATGTCATCGTGCCTTGGTTTCCTTATGGGGTTGTAAGGCTTAGATGGTTCTCCCGGGGAGGGTCTTAGAATAAATAGTACCTGGCACACAGCGAGTTCTTAGCAAGGATTAGCTGCTGCTGTTCGCACCGTCATCATCATCATTATGCCTTCGCAGCACATAATGGACACTGGCTGATTCTATTTTATATGCGTGCACTCTATGTAAGATTTCATTTTTCAGAAAAAGGTTTTCTGCTAAAAATAAAGATGGAAAACCACTGGGCAGCTTCATTTTCACATCAAGAGCTTTTAAGGCAAAATGACACTCAATATTAAGCCAGATTTCTCTTGTTTGGAGGCATGAATCAAAATTGTCACATGAGAGAGGCAAAAGAAAAAGTTCCATGATGCCTTTTTAGGTCAGCTGACCCAGGGACGCAGGACATTCCTTTCTTCTTTGCCTTCCTCACTTACAGAATGCCATCTTTCAGGCCTTCACTTTCATCCTGTCCTTCATTGGAGTCTATTAAGGATATTAGCCCATGCAAATGCGACAGTATCCTATGTCCCATCTACATCTGGGTAGATGGGTTTGTGGAAAGATTTTTTAAAAGTGTCAGAAGCACTTAGAGAAGACTAGACTATACTTAAACTTAATTCTGCTATTTGGGCTCAAATATTGGCCTTTTCCACTTATAAACTCTATGACACTGGCCAATTATGGAAAATGTTCCCAGCCCCCAAACAGGGTGTGTAATTCACCCAAGGTCACATAGAATATGGAAGAAGTAGTTCTAAAATCCAAGGCACACTACTTAAGTTTGAAAAGTAGCTGCTCATGAGCTGGGTCTATTTGTAGTCTTAAAATTTAGACTGTACAATGTTTTGAAAAATACTTGGTTTAGCTGTCACAATTTAAATGAATTAGGAAATTTTAGCTAAAACTCTGGAATCCAGCTTATCTGTTTCTTTATCAGTGCCATAGGGATGGTTATGATGTCTACCTTCTGTCTACAAAGCTTGCAATAAGAACTGCAAGGAATCCGTGAAAGTTCTCAGTACCACTATCTCATGTGCAAAATATTCACAAAGAACCTTAGTGGTTAAGCTGTTGTCATTGGTGATGTCAAAAACAGGAGTCAGAATTTTCTGTGACCTTTCACTCCCTTTCACTTTCCTGCCTCAGCTTGTGAGTGCTGGGATTGCGGGTGTTTACCACCATGCCCAGTTGTCGTCTCTCTTAACTGGTAGATTATCCCCCTCTCACATCTCTGCATGCAGAGCTCACGCTTTTAACTGTAGTGCTAAACAACCCAACTCAGAGAGATGGCACTGTGTGGAGTTGAGAGGCAAGAGAGGAATTATTCAGCATTAGGCTGGAGTAGGCACCTTATAGCAGCTTTGGATTGATCCACTTATATAATGCTCAGCAACCGGATGATGTCCTTCAGTTTCCTAGCGTGTAGTTTTTTTTTCCCCCCACACTAATCTGTAAGCATTTCCAGTGTGGGTCTGGGAACCCGTACATCTGAACATTTGCCGCTGTATTTGCCACTACCATACCCTAGGGTGATGGTGGCTGACCCATGGCATGCACATTGCAGTGGGCTGTTTGTATCACAGAAAGCCCTAAAAGGTTTGCCGTCACTGCTGTGTGGGATGATTAACAGCATCCCATCTGCCACTGGGAAACTGTCGCCCAGAGAGAGGAGGTGAATTCCAAAGACCACACGGCAAGTGACAAGCCTAGAATTTGAACCCATGGCTCTGGTATCAGTGATGAAAAGCTGCTATCCATACACTTCTGCCTTGTTTGTAGATGGGATGACTTTGGCTTCTGCCATGTTTAGGGGCAGGGGAAAAAAAAAAAAGACTGCCGAGGTTTTAAACAAAATCAAGAGATTTTACTCAGAAATCTGGGTCTGTAGCTTCTTGTTAGATCTGATGTCTCTGGGTTTCATCTCCACAAAGTGACAGTGGCTGGAGCTGAGTAGCCAGGCCATGCACCCCAGTTCACTGCTGCCACCATGACTCCAGGCTAAGGGACCACCACAATTTTTCTATTCCAGAGCCATTACATGTCCTGCCTGGCCTCTGCAGGCATTTCAGTCCGTGACCCTCAATTCTCAAGTAGAGCTCTTCCAAACTCTCGAGCACCTTTTATAGTGTTGGTCTGAATTCACCAGACAGCAGCCTTCTAAACAGCATGCAAACGTTGAATTGCATCCTCCCCTCAAAGATGTATTGAAGCCCTAGCCCCCAGTATCCGTGAATGTGACCTTATTTGGAAATAGAGCATTTTTAGATGTGATCAAAGTGAAATGAGGCCATACTGGATTTGGGTAAACTCTAATCAGTGATATTCTGATTTTATAGGAAGACCTCACCCAGAGACACGCACAGAGGAAAGATGGCAGTGTGACAACAGGGATGGGTTGGAGTGATGCTACCGCAAACCAAGAAGCTGCTGGGCTACCAGAATCTGGAAGGAGCAAGGACAGATCTGTCACTAGATGTATTAGATGAAAGCCCGGACCTGCTGACAGCTTGATTTCTGATTTCAAGCCTTCAGAATGAGAACAGAAATCAATTTCTATTGTCTTAAGTCTCCTAGTCAGTGGAGCTTGGCTGTAGGTCTCTTTCATTTCTTGTTCTCACAGCCTGCCTTTATCTTTATTTCCCTTCTGTCTTTTCTCATCCACCATCCTGTACCTTCCCACTGCCCTTCTCCCCATCTGCCTCAGGTCTGCCCTTTGGCCTTAGCCTGACTGGTGGCCCCCAGAACGAAAAGGTGGCCCAGCCCAGTGGACAGTTTGGCAAAGGAGGGGGCAGAGAGGAGTAGCTCTTTGTAGGTGTTGATGTGGCTCACAGCTGGGTGGCACAGTTTCCAGGCTGCCAGAAACAGCTGTGAGAACCTGATACATGCAGCGAAGATCTCAGCAGTATCATCTCTGGAAGCTGCGAGAACAATAAGCTTGCCCAGGACTTCATGTGAATTGGCCCAGACGGCTCTTCTCCCTCCCCAGCCTCTTGAAATCGACTTTAGCAGCTTCTTAGCATTCAGCACAGCTCTCGCTGGCGAAGCTTAGACAGAGCGTATGTTCCTTACAAAGCAGGGCACTGGCAGCTTTTTTCTTTCCCTTTCTCATTGCTTAATCTGTCCACTTCCTGATACTAATGGATTTTTAAATGAGCCTAGACAATTGATAGCATTTCCCAATTAAAACCAAATACCCTTCATCTACCCTTCACACAACCACTGGGTACAAAACAAATGCTGGGGCTCACGGGCCCAGCTAGATAGCTCTGACTCCCCTCCCTCCTCCTCTCTCTGCCTGCAGAGACTGCCGCCCACCGTCCCCGGGCTTGGCCTCCTCGGAGGTGCTCTCAGAAGCAGGGCTACCGTCTAGATGCCAGTCAGAAGGATGTGGGGTGAGATTTCCAGACAGTCACAGGACTGGAGTCGGAGGCAGGATTCTTCCTGATCCCCTCTGATGTTTGTTGGTTTCATAAGCACTGAATTCTGCTGCTTCCCTCAGGCCTAGGGGAAATTATTATGCCGCTGTAGCCACTTGTAGCAAATTTGAAGGAGGGAGGGCTAAGAGTCTAGGGAAGCATGTATTATTATTATAAATTATTAGAAATATAATAATGTAGCTGCTGCTTGGTGAGTGTCTGCTCTGTGTTATGCCCTGCACTGGGCCCCTTGCATAAATTCTCTCTAATCCTTACATCTGGAAAGGGTTATCTCTTGTACAGATGAGAAGATACTCTCAGCAGTTGAATGATTTATCCAAGACCATGCACCTACTCAATGTCAGAGATGAACTCAGATAATCTGAATCCATGTCTGCTCTGCTGCTCTTGGAATGACTTATCACTGCTTCCTGGGGAGCATCGAGTAACCATGCTCAGGGGCTGTGTTCAAGGCTGCTGTAGAGCGTGGACAGTAGTGAGGGTGCAGATGAGAGTTTATTCATCCATTGTCTTATTCGTCTGGGAGAAGAAACACCTTGGAGCAGGTCTTTCACACAGGCAGAACTCTGTGTTCACAGGCGATGCAGGGGTCGTTGGAGGGGGTGTCTCCAGACAGGGTTAGCTGTGTATGATGGGGCAGCAGAAAGAGGGAGCTGTTGGATTCTCCTCCTCTTTCTACAATCTCCTTGTCATTTCCATGCTGTGACAGTCGTTGCAGGTAGCTGCCCAGTTTCCACACCTCTTTCTCAGACCTCATCTCGCTCCCCATTGTTAGCAGCTGGGGCAGGGCTCACTGTTGGTGCTATTATCCTGCCAGCACAGGGAAGGAAACGGAGACTATGCGAAGCTTGCCTGAGATGAACACACCCACTAGTTGTGGCGCTGGATCTCAAATCCAAACCCTATGCCTTCATGTACATCTCTGGCATTTTGAATGGTGGCCTCACATGGTTGTACATATGGATGAAATCAAGGTCTCATGTGGTTGAACACACAGATAAATTCAGCCTATGGAGAAGCCTGTGGATCACTAGAGGAAGATGATGGGTTTAACACTGGACTGGCTGGAAGAGAGAGTAGAGAAGTGAGCACCAATAAGGGTCCCAGATGGGTGCTCTGGCCAGCTCTCTGGTCCACCATCAGAAACAACTCCAGTGGGCCACCTCCCATCCTTACTGGACGCCATCATGTGCCACCTTTGGCATTCTCCCTATAAATTTCTCCAAACCCAAGAATATTGAATTCTGTTAGCTAAATTCCTGAATATCAATGCAAATTGTGAACAGGGGAATTAACTTTCCTCCTTTCAAAGTTAAGGACCACCAACCACCCAGTGTTTCACACACAGGCGGCAATAATGAGAACCATAGAAGGTGTATAGCTTTTGGTTTAAGATAGAGAAGAAGATGCTCTGAACTGTTTTGCTGTGGTTATGCACCTAATTGCGGGGGTCTAGACATGCTCTCCTTCTAAAATCCCTTAATCTATATCTTAAGCTAAATAGATCACATTCTCATAGTATTCCATGAGAACTGTTTAAAACTTTTAATGTAACAATATCCAATGTCACATGACAGCTAACCAGTGCTAGTCTAAAGGTTTAATTTAAACACCTTGGCTGCTTTGTGGCCAGTGAAACAGCTCTGCACTGTTCCTCTATCACTACCCTCTACTGATTGGTATGAAATTCACTTATTCACTCAGCAGCAAGGGCTTCATTATTCACTTCTATCTTGTTTATCCTCAATAAGTGCTATTAGTTCTAAATTCTTTAACTTTCTAGAATTCATTTACAGCCTTCGATTCTCCACTGCCATTAGTCTTACCTAATCTATCCCCCTCTTTGCTTTGTTTCCTCCTTTCAATTACAGATTAGATCCAGAATCATTCTTTACTCTGTTGTTGGTATGACTTTGTCACAAACCTGCTTCCAAGACCAGAATGGCTCTGCATTACCTTCCAGACAAATTTCCGTGCCCTAACTATGACTTAGTGTAGGTGACATCACAGCCATTGCTAACATCTCCAGCTGAGCTCCCCTTCATTCTAAGCCCTCTTGCACTCTGCTCCAGCTGTGATGAACTCCTAAAGTCCTCCAAACCCCAGGTTTCTCTCTCCTCAAGGACTTTCTACCTTTGACTCTCTCAAATGGAAGTCCTGGGTATTTTTCTTCTGGTCTCACCTATACCTTCTTTAGCTATGTGCATAGACATCTCCTGTGGGAAATCTCCCTTCCACCCCACTGAACCTCTCTGTTAGCATCACCTGCTACCTATGCCTATTCTATTCTCCACTTATGCTGCAGCTGCCCTGGTTCCTCTGCTTGTAATTGCTTATTTACCTGTTGTTCTTTTCCAGACACAGAGCTTTGAGAGGTCACAGGGTGTGCGTTCTTAAGCATAGTGCTGGGTAAGTGGTAGACCCTCAGTAAGCATTTATTACTTTCTTTTCCTCCCTTCTCAGTTTCCTTGGCACTGACCACATTAGCCGTAGCTCCCCTCAAACCCATCCTTAGCGTTTCCAGGTTCACCGCTCCTTCTTTATCTCCTGCTCACGTTCTCATCTCCTTTCGACTCCTACAAAGGTGTTTCAGGCTCATGCCATGCAATGTCACTTTGAAAAATTTGACAAAGAAGCCGAGAGAGAAGCTTAATGTTGTTTATTTTTTCTTCCTCAAGTCTTCCATAGTGACAGGATGAGCTAAGCATGTAGTGGATCTCAGTTGCTATGGTAACCGATAACTGTCTAGTCTTTTCACTTTCTTTTGCAGAGGGAAAATATCTTTTCTCCTATAACTAGCAAAACGTGAGGATTTATCCTACCATCTGCAAGATCCCTAGTAACTAAAAGGAGTTGTTTTCAATTAATGAGTGCTTTTATACCGTTCTGGAAATTTGTTGATGCTGGTGAGAATGGTCTAAACAGAACCCGACCTGTGTCATTAGCACCATTCCTATAGTCACTCCAGAGCTTCCTGAAAGCTTTGCAGGAAGAATTCTAAAATGTGTGACACAAGAAGTCTGGAGAGAGGAATGCGTGTGTGCTCATCATGGATATGTACTTGTCTCTGTGGTAAGAAACAGGAAAAAGGAAAGATAATGATTTACATTTGCATTCTGGCTGAACTAGGTCATGAAATGTATAACTCAGGAGCTCTCTAAATACAAGGTCCTTACTGTAAAGATCAGGCACAGGTTCTTTGAGGTCCAGGGTTAGAGCACGATGCTCTAATTGGCTGTATGTGTAGGAGTTAAAGACAGCTGCTCACAGACATTCCTGACTCTAAGTAGGGCATCCACATTTCCAATTCTTATGTTAAGGAAAGAAAAGTATTGACACATGGTAAAACATTTATATAGGTAAAAATACAGAGATGCTAGATTCAATTTACACCTTATTGGCATGCCCTCCTCTTTTTGTTACAGGAAAAAGGAAAGCAAAATAGGATTCCTTCCATTTGTAGAACCCTTAGATCCTTCTGGAAAGCATCTCATTTGGGTTGTTAATGGTGTAAGGTGAACATGGAAGATCACCCAAAGGTCCACAGAGGCTAAGTGATCTGCTAGCAGTCACAGACAAAGACTATGGAAGGCTCAGTGAGAATCCAGGTCTGCAAACTTGTGATCCAATGACTATCTCCTAGGTTTGAACATGGTTTGTCCCAACCAAAACTCACATTGATGCTTAGTTCCTCTGTCTAGTAGTGGGAGGTAGGGTCTAGTTTGAGCTATGAGGACAGAACACTTATGAGTGGATTAAGGCCATCACACTCGGGAGTGAACTCTTGCTTCAGTGGCACTGGACTGTCTGCTACGAGAGCAAGCTGTTATAAAGTGGGGTCATCTCTTCCTTTCTTACTTACCATGTTACCTGTCTTCCACATGCATTCACCTGTCTCTACTTTCTGCTGTAAGAACATAACCAGGAGCCAAACATGTTCACGCCATGCTCTGAACTTCTGGCACTGTGAGTTAAACAAGCCTCTATTCTCTGTAAATTACCTGGTCTCAGTTATTCTGTTGTAGCATGACTAAGACACTATCTCTCCCTCCATACAAGAACTCCCTCTCAAGAGAGAGCTGTGCTGCCTCACAGTAGTCATTCTTTTGCATTCTATGAGCAATGGCCATAACATAAACATTCACGACCAAAGTCTCTAGGGCTAGACATTTAAGCATAGGATGCTGGATAGTCTTTTGGAAGATTCTTCGTATAGATTTGTACCCATGTTTTTAGCCAAATTTCTTGTTGCTGTATAATCTCATTTATTCCTCACACTGCAGTGTGATATAATCCCTGTTTTAAAAACAAAGAAAGAAGCTCAGAAGGGTTAAGTCCCTTACCAATAACTTGTAGAACCGAATGAGTTAAGAAAAAGAAAGCATAAAGAGAAGAAAGAAAAGCTCTTATGATTAAATATTCTATCCACCAAGTTTTGGGCTTTTTGCTAGAGACACTTTCAAATACAGTCATTGATTTAATCTCACAGCATCTCTGAGAGGTGGATACTCTATGCATAAGGAAACAGAAGTTCAAAGAGGTTAAATTGCATTCTGGAAATTATACAGCAAGGAATCAGCAAAGCAGGAATAGCAGCTCAGGTCTACCTAGTCAGGCAAAGCCTGTACTCCTAGCCTTCATGTGATTCAACCTTCCATGTATAGCGTCATGATACCACTTTTGGAAGGCTGCAGGGGCATGAGCTCTGTATGACAACTTTAGAATGGGAAAAAAGGCTGTAAGGATGGTCTTAGTCCCCTACATTGATGGGAGTAAGAACACAAGAAGTCTCAAACAGGGTTTGACCAATGTCTTAGCACATTCAGTGAAATGGACCCAGAGTTATGTGGGTGAAATGGCACGGTCATTCAGCACCAATTAGCTTTGTGATATTGGGCAAACAGTTCACCCTTTGGGCTTTTGCTCTCATGTGAAATCTAGTGGTGGAATTTCAAACTGCATGCCAGTATCGATCAAGGTGGTGGCTGCCTGGAATGTGGTGTTATGCTGGACTCCAAGTGTGTACCTACATCTTGGTATCTGCCTTAGTCACTGCAGGTGTGAATGAGGGCACGCATGCCATTCATTTACCAACCTTGTGCACAGTGATCCTAAGCATCCAGTTTTATCATCTCTCTCAGTCTCTTGCAAGATGATCTCTATTTTTGATAGATAATGATTGCAGTAATAAATTCTTATACCCTGCATTCATCTTTATTTTCAAGCCACAGGGAAGAACATCCTTAGCTAGAGCCATTAGTGAAGGATTTGTGGAACTTACTTGCCTTCATTCCACTCAGTTGCATGATGTTGTTACAGACTTCAGTCATTCTGATTTTTTCTTGTATCTCTCCAGATTAAACAACCTTAAAAATTTAATCTCTCTTTTCTCTCTTGCTTCCCTTCTGTCTGTTTCTGTGTCTGTGTCTGTCTGTCTTTCCTGGTCTCCTGAATTATTAACGTGGGATGAACGGAGTGATGTGAAACACGTTGGACTGATATACAGCCCCTCACAATGGTTCAGTGTAATTCATGATAGTGTGAAAGGAATATCCATTCATTGGAAACTGTAATTTAAATTTTGATCATTTCCCAGATGAGTGATAATAGTGTACAACACCTTTTCTCTTTCTGTCTTTTTGCTGTGATCCTGGGAATTGAATCCCAGGAGTGCTCAGCTATATCCCTAATCCTTTTTATTTTTATTTTGAGACAGGCACTAAGTTGTCCAGCTTGGCCTTGAACTTATGATCCTCCTGTCTCCTGAATAGCTCGGGTTATAGGCGTGTGCCACCATACCTGGCTACATTACTATCTTATGATCCTAGGTAGCAGCAGCAAACCCTAACTCAGTTAGCTACAGAATCACAAAGGTAAACACCTGATATTCTGTAGCACGCTCTGTTGCTAAACTATGCTGTTCAGCACACTAAGTATTTTAAGTGGATTTTTGACCAATGATATATTCAAATTAAGGTAGGTTTTTGGGTTTACTATGACACGACTGTATTGTAAGTTGAGGAGCAAGTGTGTTGAAAAATCTACAGTTATTTTTGCTGCTGGGGATTGAACCCATAACCTTGACCATGTTAAGCATGTGCCCCCATGCTGAGATATTCCAAATTTCTGGAGATTTCAGTTTGGAAAGTAGATAGCCTAAAGTCAATATGGTTGAAATGTATAAAAGCACTATCTTTAAAGTCGAGAGGGTGTGGGCATTTCATAAAATATGTAAAAACAATGATCAAGAGAATTCTTTGGAAAAGTGAGTGAGGAGAGTTACTTTAAGGCAAAAACTTTCAGATCACAAATTGAACAAAAGTGTGTGGGGGGATCCAGTTGAATAGTTATTTTGGCTTCATAGTTCAACCTATACCTTTCCTATACCAGATCCTCTTATTTTCTACTTTGTGAATTACATTTCTATGCAAGATTTAGCATGAACAAACAAATCTGAAAATCTGGCATTTAGATAAATAAAAGTTCTGTTTTATTTAACAGCCAATTAACTTACTGAGCCCATTACATTACATAGTGCTCCACATGGTTAAGGCAAAATCACTCACTCGCAAGTCTGGACCATTTTCTAAAGGATAAGTCAAAGGATCAGCTCCAAAGGAATCTATGCTAAATTCCTGGTCTTGAAATGCCCTATGTAGATGAATCTGAGAACCCTTTCTAGAAGCACCCTGTTGTTTATGCAGAAAATAGCGTGCTTGCTCCTGAGCTGGTAGGAGGTTTGAAGAAGTAGCAAGTACTCAGAATCAATTAGCTTTGATTTACAAAGAAGCATCACTGACATACATGATAATTAAAATCTCACATTAGTTATTATTCTATTTGCTTCGCTGAGTGACACACACTGTAAGATATCATTCTTACCGTGATCTGACAGTCTGAACAGTCAGAGTTTTCTAGAAATATTTATGGGGTGGCTGTCCAGGACAAATGTTATTTTAAAAACCAGACAGGTTTAAATGATAAATACCTACCATTTACCCAACATCTATTATATGGCAGATATCCTAACAAATAACAAATAATAATGATAATAGTAGCTAATATTTACTGAGTCCCCATTTTGTGCCAGGATTGTTGTAAATTATGTACATATAATTTTTTTTATTATTTTACTTTAAAGAGAGTAAAATCCAACAAAAGACAACAGAACAATCAAAACAAAGCAGTAGAACGGCATAGAACTTCAAAGAGAGATATTATGAAAACAGTAGCTACTACAGTGTATCTTGCTATTTTCAGAATAGTTGACCATTCCATCAGGTAAAAACAGGATATGAAATGAAGAAAAATAAAAAAATAAAATAAAGAAAAGAAACAAAAGTTAATCAAAATTAAGCAAAACAATGAGAATGATATTGGGGCTCGGAGACATGACAGAGGACAATCCCACATATTTGCCACACCGCACAATGTCATGTTCCCAAGAAATGCTCAGACTGCGGGCACCAGGCCTACAAAATAACCTAACAACATAAGCATTTATTTAGTTGCTTTATGGACCTTAGTTGCTATGAACTTAGCCGGTCCTCTGAGCCAGCATGTTGCTTACGGGGTGGGGGTGGGGGTCCTTGGCACCGGTAGGCCTATGGGACACATATCTCTTTCACTTCCTGGAGTCTGCGCAGTCACGTCCACTCACCAGGGAGGCAGGTGGGGTTTCTTCTGGTTGCTGCCTCTCTGCCTATGTACATATAATTTGACCCATTTAATCTAATATGTATACTTAGGAGTTGGATGCTCTTATTATCTCCATTATATAGATGAGGGAACTAAGACAAAGAATGTTACAGTGTAAGTGGTAAAGTTAGAACTGAATCACAGACTGTCCCTCCCATGATCTGAAATATGAATTCCATGACCTGTATTATGACTTCTTGCTGCATAAGGTATTTTATTTTATTTTATTTATTTTTTTGGGTACTAGAGATTGAACTCATGACCTTGCACTTGCCAGGCAGGTGCTTGTGCTACTGAGCTAAATCCCCGGCTATATAAAGTACTTTAAATATGATATCTTACTATAACATATAGCAATTGTAGCATGCTACAGGAGAGAAAACTGAAGTTCACAGAAGTTAAAAAAACTTGTCCAAATTTATCCATCTCAGAAGTCTATCAAATGAACTTTGAGACAATATTTGGCTCCAATGTCTGTGGTCATTTCTACTATATAGGAAGCCTCTCTATAATATGAATTATTGCTACTTTCTCCTTGATGTGTGCAAACTTAGAGAAATTCGATATTAAGATAATACAGTTCTATCAAGGAGCATCATCATTATATGCCTAAACATTGTCCGTGTAAAAGTCCTAACTCTCAGACACATGTTTGACCTATACCCAAGAAGATAGTTTGCTAGAAAACAAATCCATCTGGATGAATTGTGGTCTTTGTGTGGCTCAGGATTTCATTGCCTCTTATTCACTGAAAAATCAAAATAAAGCTTTCAAAGACATGGAATCAGGTATACAAACAAAGATGGGAACTGAGAGGCAAAGATGATACAAGTATATATATCAAAGCTCTTGGAACTGAAAGATGTGCTCAAATACCATCTCCTGGCAGACTGAGATTCAGGTGACCTCCAAGCTATGGCTTTGACTCTGGAATGATTGGTATAACTCTGACCATACTTATTGATGAAGATTATCTAAGATGAGACCACTGATGTCACCAATCTGTAATATCTAAGCAATTGTTTCTTTTTAAAAAGTTCTTTGTGGATGGGTAGGCTGACCTCCAAATAACTGCATCTTCCAAGAGATGACAGAGGTTAGGAGATATCACTGGGCTGGTGCTGAAGAAAGCAGGCATAGATGTGACCGCTGTAGTCACTTAGCACTACACAGAGGTAGACAAGATGCCCAGCCCTTGAAATGGAGAATGGAAGCCAGAGGTCACTTACATGTTCTCTTTGTCACAGAGCCTTTTATTTTATTGGACCTTATCTCATTTACCTACACATTTATTGAAGTATACTTGAAGTAAAATACACGATTTATATTTAAAGCATACAGTTGGATGAATTTTGACACATGTATACATGCAGGAAATCATCAGTGCAATCAAGGTAACGAATATACTCATCACTCCTGAATTTTTCTTTGCCCCCTGTCCTGCCGATTAAGCCTTCCACCTTCCCCACCTGTCTTTCAGAAAACCTCTGCTTTATTTTCAGTTTGACAGATTACTTGCAATATGTATCCTTTTTTTTTATTGCTAGGAAGATCTGCCTTCTTTCACTCAGTGTAATTATTTTGAGATTGATCCATATTATATGTGCCAATAATTTTTTTATTGTAAATTTATGGATGCAACACAATTTGTTTATCTAGTCAACTGTTGGGAGACATTTGGATTCTTTATAGTTTTTGGATATTATAAATAAAGCTATGTTGAATATTTGTCTGTAAATCTTTGTGTGACTGTTCTCTTTCCTACTTATAAGAATAGTGTCTCAGTTGAATAGTAGATATATGTTTAACTCTTCAAGGAGATCCCAGACTGTTTTATAAAACAATTTTTGCTTCTGGTTTTCCCACTAGCAGTGCAGGAGAGTTTCAGGGGCTTCTCAGTCATGATAATACTTGGTATAGTTAAGTATTTTTAATTTTTAATCATTTTAGGAGTTGCAAGAGTATTTCATTGTGATTTTAATTTTCATATCCTTATAGACTGAATATATCATACATCTTTTCATATGTTTATTTGCCACCTATGATTTTTTTATGATGGTCACATTTAAATCTCTTATCTATTTTTTATGGTTTGTCTTATTATTACATTATGAGTTCTTTGCATATTTAGATGTAAGTCCTTTGTTAAATATTATGTTGTACAAATATTTTCTTTCAGTCTAAAGCTTATTAAACTTTAGTAACAGTGTCTTTTGAAGTACAAAGTTTTTGGTTTTATGAAATCTAAATGATTGATTTTTTTCCTTTTACAGTTCATGTGTTCCTATTCAATTTAAGAAATGTGTGTTAAACTCCAGGTCACTAAGACCCACCCTCCTTAAAAGAAGTTTTGTAATTTTAGATTCTATATTAAATTTCTTTTTATTTATAGTGTAAGGCTCAAGGTTTTTTAGGTTTTGCATGACTTTCCAATTGTTCTAGCATAACTGTTGAAAAGATGATCATTTTTTTTCCCACTGAACTTAATACTTACATCAAAATCAACTTGTATATATCCATGTTGGGACTCCCTGTTCTGTTCTATTGCTCCATATACAGAGACTTTTATTTGACATAAAAGTAGTCATGCTTTCTTTGAGGGTCTTGATTCTGGGAACTTTTTATTGGCTTTAAAAGTAGACCAAAGCAAATGCTGAGAAGATAGGACCCATACATGGTAGGGAATATGTTGAGTTAATGTTCATAGGAGTATAAACTTTGTAAGAATAGACAGATTATATTATTTACCTTTATTTTCAGTGAATGGATCGAGAGATTAGGCATGACATAATTGACAGATAATTGAAATAGGAGCAGGGTAATCTGACATCTCACATTGCCTGTAGTGTTCACTAGATTGAACCCTGGGTAATATTTTTTAGCTTCCTGAGCCTCTGCTTTTAGATACACAGTTTTGCAATGTATTTAATTTTTTTTAAACTTTTTAAATTGAGTGTATTAGTACAGCTTAGATATATGTATAACAATCACATTCATCATAGGGAATTTGTACTTGTACAGGATATATCTTGAGTTCTCTTTTTTCCCATCCCTGCTCTGTTCAACTCCTCTTCCCCGCCTTACTTTTGCAATATTAAAACAGGTAGATAGGAGCATCAGTGTGGTAAGGACGAGGAGACAGATACAGTGGTAGGATTAGACATGCCATTACTGTTCTTTCCAAACATCTAAAGCGAATATAGAAGGTAATTCAATTTTCTTGTGTGAGTACATGGCAGGATTTCTCAAACTCAGCACTGTGAACAGGTTAGGCTAGATAATTCTTTGTCATAGGGACTGTCCTGTGCATTGCAGAGCATTCACTGCCATCCCACTGGATTCCAGTAGCACCTCTCTTCCAAGTTCTGTCAGCCAAAACTATGTCCACATCTTGCCCAGTGTCTCCTGGGGAAAATCCACCATGTTTGAAAGCTAGGCTATAGAAAGTAAAGGCAGTATTTAGTGTAGTAGACTACAGAGAAGCAATATTTTAAACTGCAGGAGGAACTTAATCATGGTAAGAATTACTAAGGGTTGTCTTACCAGCTGCTGAGGGTTGGAATAGTGGTGAAAGTGAATTTTCCATTATGGTAAATGAACAGTAGGTGGCTGTCCATTGTAGTGCGTAAACACTGAGTAGAGATGAAAGTAGGCAAAACCTGACCTTTCTAAGTCTCAGGTTGCTTATCTGTCACCTGAATGTAATAATGCCCCAGGGTTCTGTGATGAGTCAATGAGATAAAAGGTACATAAATCCCTCTGAAGCGCATCAAACACATAGTACATACTTAACACTTAGTAGGTATTGTTGCTATGGAAACACTTGCATTCCAGCAATTCTTCTCCATAGCAGAAAGCTTTCTCCTCCATCAACTGTCCTTTTGGCTCCTCTACACAGGACCAGAGGATGCTGATCTGGCTGATCAAAACATCCCTACCGAGGTCAAAAGAGGTCAGGGTCACTTTCTTTTGAAAAACATTAGTCTCCTTCTTTCACTGTATTTCTTAAAAATCTAAAAACTTTTTGTTTTACCTCCTGCTTGTGATACTGTTACAGACAACTGAGTTAGACAGAAATGTTATAGGCAGTTAGATAGGGTTAGGTCCTCAAAGGAGCCAGTGCAGAAGCCCAGATACTTTGCAACTGTGGGGGAGACAGACACCCCCTGCTGTGGGCTAGGCCTCAAGACAAAAGATCAAACAAACATACCCATATCCTAAGGACTGATATTCTAAGTAGCTCTCTATCACCCTGAGGAAGACAGGAGTCAGCATCCCAACCCCCTAAAGGAAGAGTCCCTGCTGTTAAGCATCTCCTTTTACTACATGACCCGCCTCCCCATTTGTCCTTGTTTTAATCAATTTTATCTGAGCAATTAGTCTTATTGGTTGACCATAGTTATGCCCCACCTTATGCCCACCTTACAGGTTCCCATTTTTCCCCACCTTGGACACATCTAACCTCATGGTTTTACTCTATAGAAGTCCCTAAAAATGACAAAGTCTTTGGCAACCCACTCAGGCCCCATTCTGTCCCTGAGACAGAAGTTTTCTTTCTCTCAATAAATATATTCTGCTCTTACCCTCCGTTGTTTCTAAAATTCATTCTTCGATTTTAGAAAACACGAACTTGCACCGGATATATAGTAGTTTGGGAGTTTCATTCCCCCATATCATTTGGAGGTCTGAGATGGTTTTCCTATATCAATACATAGTGATTCCAGTCAACTTGGGGACTTGATACATATACATGTTTCTTCTTGATCATTTTTACTCCCTCTGTACCCTCTGCATTCACTCCCCGCCTTCCCATCATCTAGACAGTTTATGTCCCTGTTTGTTAACATGCTGTTATGGTTGATACATTGTGTCAACCTGAGAAGTTTAGAAGTTTAACTGAGAGACTCAGCAGGGAGCCAGGGTTTTTACTTTGTAAATATCCTCATCCTGTGCAAAGGAAGGCAAGGAGATTTATGAATGCTATACTTGCCCTGAAGTAGGGGGTGGCCTGTGTACAATATAAGGGAGAAGAAGAGGCTTGCTCCCGCCCCTTTTTGGCTCTGGCTGCTTTTGCTCCGCTGCTGCCTTGAAGTGTTGCCCCAGTGCCATGCCTTGGAGCCAGCTGATTATGGACTGAAACCTCCAAAAACTGTAGGATAAATAAATGTTTCCTTCCCTAATTTTGGGTGTCAGATGTTTTGTCTCAGCAAGGAGGGAAAAGTAACTAAGACACATGGCTCTTTATTTTGATTTTTAAATTACTTTTACTGTGGGTGTCTCATATTAGGGAAATCATGCAATATTTGGACTCTCATGACTGACTTCACTTAGCATTATAGTCTCAAGATCCATCTATTATCCCACAAATGGCTCAAATGTATCTTTCTCTATGACTGAGTAGTATAGTACTCCATGGTGTACACGTATCACATTTTCTTCATCAGTTGGTGGATGTGTAGGCTGCTTCCATGACTTAGTTCTTGTGTTTATAAGTGGGTATGCATTATCACTGTAGTAGGATGGTTTAACTCTTTTGGAAAAATACCCAGGTAGTTGAGTTGAGTCAGATGGAATTTATTCTTTTTTAAAAATCTCCATATTGATTCCACAGGGGTTATCCTAATTTGCATTCCTATCACTGATACATAAGGGTTCCTTTTTCTCCCCAATCTTACCAGCATTTGTTGTTTTTTGTTCTTGGTAATGGTCATTCTAACTGAAGTAATATAGAATCTCAGTATTGTTTTGATTTGCATGTCTCTAGTGGGCAAAGATGCCAAACAGTTTTTCATGGATTTATTGGCCATTTTTATTTCTCCTTCTGTGAAGTGTCTATTCATTTCAATTGCCCATTTTAATTGGGTCTTTTTTATTTTTGGTGGTCTAATTTTTTGAGTTCTTTATATAGTCCGGATATTAACCTTCTGAGGCACAGCTGTTAAAAATTTTTTTTCTCACTCTGTAGATTGTTTCTTCACCTTGTTGCTCCTTTTCTCTGCTGTACGGAAGCTTTCTAATTTGGCATGATCTCATTTGTTGACTCTTGGTATTATTTTTTGTGCAACTGAGGTTTTGTTCAGGAAGTCATTGCCTGTGCCTGAGTCTTTAAGAGTTTTACCAAATTTTTCTTCAAGTAGGTTCAGTTTTTCTGGATATAATAATCAGATATTTTTCAGTTTTTTAAAAAACTGTTAGCCATTGGACTAGATTTTCTTGGGAAATCCACAGAGTGGTAGGTGATTAGTTGACTTTAGGTCTCTGAGGTTCTCAGGCTCTCTAACTCCAATATAACCATCAAAACAGCAACCCAAACCATAAAAAAATTATTATACAGTCATTAGATTTCCTTTTGAATCATAAAAAATTATAATTCAAGAATTTTAAAAAGAAGCGTGAATTTGCCTTTCATGATCCTTTTGAGCTCTAATTTTTTTTTGAGTTTGCCTTATTACTTGATTCTGAATAGAATTCTAAATGCAGGTACCATTAAATATTCCATACCCTTCAAAAAAAGGACAGCTTTGACTGCTTTCTGTTCAGTGGGTCAGTTTATGTTATAATTCTCAAAGCCTTTTCTGGAAAGGCAATTCACATTTAGAATAACACTTTACAGTTCTGAAGTTGTGTCATGAAGGAAACATAGGTAAACATAGTAATTTATTCCAAGACTTTAACCTAGGTAATAAGAGAATGAATTTGGCACTTATGATGTATATGTGATTATCTTTCCCTGAATATTGAAGAAGAAAATAAAACAGAGCCAGCTTGCTCTCTCCCTCCCTCCCTCTCCCAAATATTGTTGTTTCTTCCTGTGATTTAATGAGCTTAGCAAGGCATAGGTGAACATCTGAGATCTTTCCAATGGCTATTGTTTACATATTGAATGTCCCTCAAATTACCAGGCATTGAAGGCTTGGTCCCTGGCCTTTGGCACTATTGGGAGCTGCTGGAATCTTTAACAGATGAGGTCTTAGTAACACTATTAGGTAAATGGGGTGATGCCTTTGAAGAGGACACTGGGATGCTGGTCACCCCTCTTTGTTTTCCAGCCCTCTGTGCCATGTGCTTCCTTCATGACATACTGTTTAATTAGAGACCCAAAAGCAACAAGGGCCAGTGGCCATGGACTGAAACATTGGAAACCATAAACCAAAACAAACCTTTCTTTTGTTTAAGTTGATTGTCTCTGGTATTTTGTCATAGTAATGAGAAACTGATTAACACACCCTGTTTTAAAGCTGTGTTACATAGAAACTTATAACAATAGGCTATGTAAGGTAATCTACTGATGCAGAGGAATATTCATATACCTGTTCTTTTCTGAGCTCCCCCCAGCCATCTCTTCATATCTCCTCTGTGCTGAGTAGTTCATTCTTCACTTTCCATTGTCATCAAAGGCTAATATTTTCTTTTCAGAATAATCTTCTTCCAGAGAAGAAATATGAATATTGAATGTTTTTCAAAATTCTATTTCCTGTTTGAATATAGTAACTCAACTCTCATTTTTGATCTGGCTATACTCCAGGATTTGCTTGTGAACAGAAATGCTGGAATGATTCAACAACCACAGGCACTTTCGTCATGGTCCCTTCCACAGAGGCAGCATGTTGGTCATGCTCAGAGGGTCTAAGGGCACACTCAGGGTCTGGGGCCTTGTCTTGAGCAAGTTACTATGTTCTAAGAGTTGGATCCTTAGGTAGCAGAGTTTGCCACTAGTTTGATGATATGGTTTTCAAATTCTGAACTTCAAGAGCTTGATCAACAATTTCCTCTCTTATTTTAGACAAATGAGGTGATCTGAATACTGTACATTCCTGTCCTCTGGACATAAGGCCCCACCTCCACTTACTACTCACAGGCACTTTACAAACATTATAAATAAGAGTAGCCTTGGTACTTTAGTGAAAGGAAGTTTTTAAATTATGTACCTGGTGCTTGAAATGATAGAATCCTTTTTCCCCCAAGTCCTTGATTTCTGGATATGCCCAAATATATAATACCAATGGATAAATGGTAAATGGTACTGGAATTGCTCCTAATTTCCCCATCAGCAAAACGAGAAATTTTTTATCCCCATACCAAAGTTCCCGTAACTTTGCAGTGTATAGTAAAATTTCCAGTGGAATTTTGGGAGCTGTATTTAGGATTATCAAGTTTTTATTGCCCCATTGAAAGTCACTGAAAAAAGCAAAACGAATACAACACAGCTACTTTCAGCCTCATTATGTTTTATTTTGATAAAACATTAGGAGGGATGTGATCTTAGAATAAATGATGGACCTTAAGTGAATTAAATTTAATGTTATGAAAAATATATTACATTGTCTGTAGTCTCATTTTGCTGCAGTTGCCTTGCAGGTAAAAAACGGTGCTATTTCCTACAAACCCATTTATCTAGATCTTGGTGAAAGGCAGCTGGAATCTGACACCCGCCCTTACTGTCCCCAGGGGATTTCTCAATCTTATTTGAAAAGTTCCAGGCTCCTGGGATCTTCTGGGCAACATTCTCACCTTTGAGTTTTCATTTTCGTGGAGGTATTTGGGCAGTCTGAAGTCTGGCTTTGAATAATGGATTAAAGGAGCAGTCTTTGGATGAATACTCCTAATATGTCACTCTCTGGGCTTAATGCCTACCTATATTTTAATACACAAATGGACACAAAAGAAATATTTGATCTCCTTTTTTTTTTCTTGCAGCACCGGGGATCAAACTTACAACTGCATGCCTGCCAAACAGGCGCTTAAGCCACTGAGCCAAACTCCCAGCCCTACCTTTTTTTTTTTTTTTTTTGCAGCACCAGGGATTGAACTCACAACTTCATGCCTGCTAGATAGCCAGCCCTACTTTTTTGAGACAGGATCACACTATGTAGCTCAGGCCAGCCTTGCACTCACATTGCAGCCCAAGTTGTCCTCGAACTCACAACGCTCCTCCTACCTCAGCCTCCCTAGTACTGGGATTAAAGGCGTGCGCCACCACACCCAGCTTTGATCTCTTTTTGACAAATGAAGAAACAGTACTTCAGAAGGTGAAGCAAATTGTCTGAGCTCACAGTACCGTTGCATGGTAATTTTAGAATTGGAGCCTGAGGCTGTCTAACTTCGAAGTTTTTTATTTGGTATTATCTGGGGCTATGAAATAAATGATAACTATTATTCCAAGTCAAGCAAACATGGTCAATTTGCTACCAACACAGGAGTTGGGAGGCATATCCTCAGAAAATCCAAAATCATTGGGTTATCCTGACCGAATTTGGTCCTCTAAATATTAGAACCTTGATTTTTTTCAATTTAATCCTGGATTCTTATGCCGGTGTTGTCTGTGGATATGTTTTGACCTTTGCGAATGTGGTCATCTAGACAGAAGGTTGCTGTTTTTACAACATGAACAGTCAAATGTAACCTTGCTGTCCTTAGTAATGTAGCCATTTATTCCCTTAAATACTTGTTTTGCATTTTGTGAACACATTTTGAAGCTTGACTCCCTTGCCTTTTCCTTTATTGTCCTGAATGTTTCTGCCTCAGCAGGGTTTTCTTTTCTTTCTTTCTTTTTGTTTTTTGTTTTTTTTTTTGGCATTGGGACTCAAACTCAGGACTTTGCCCTTGCCAGGAAGAGAGCTATATCCCTGGCCCATGCCCCTATCTTTAGCTCTTCACAGTGTTCTGGGTTTTCTTGCACCTGTTTCCCTAGCCTACCTGAGCTAAATGTCCTCCTTAAACACCAGCTTCTTCCCTAAGTACATGAGCCTCATCCCTGTTTTTCCAGATGAGCCGATCCTCTATTCGGGGGTCTCGGGCACTGTTACCCTTGTCACTATTTTCCTTCCTATGATCATTTTTATTAGGCATTTTTATATATCTGGAATTTTGGTAAATCCTTTACTCATATCGCCTCTCAATCTTAATAATTTCTGGAAGTCATGGGTCAACATTGTTAGTAGTCCCAGTTTTTAAAAGAAAAAGCGAAGATTTAGACAGGTTGTGCTATTTACCTAAATTCCACATGACTGAAAGTGGTGAAGCTGGGAGTGGAAGGCAAGCCTGTTCATAATTCACAGCACTAACTGTTTTGCATTTCCTTTCCCCTTTTCAGAGACACTTTCCACTATTACCTTGACTATATATACACACCAAAGTCTGAAAGGAAAGTCTTTTTCACTTTTCTTAGCCCATAGAGGATTCTCTATTCTTTCAACACTTCATCATTATCACAACACTAGGCATTATTCTGTTTTGTATCATTTGCTATTATTCCCCTGTCTCTTTGGGTGAAATGTAAACTATCTGGGATCCCACAGGCATGTGAGATAATTAGGGAATGAACCAACTGAGAACATCCCACTTTTATAACCAGTGGACATACTGACAGGTGGAACTTTCCAGCACGTTACACGGGGTGGGTCCAAAGCTTAGGGAACATCCAGAAGGACACATTCAGGAAAACAGAGTCTCAGTGGTCTGAAAATATTTCTGGCTTAATTTTAGTTCTTTCCATGTACACATGAGCTATATCTGATATAGTATATTGAGCAGATCAGCGGTATGTGATGTAGTATATCGAGTAGTGTGGAAGGTATTAGGAATACAGGGGGAAATAGAAACAGATGTGAGAAGCAAGACACCATCAAACAGGAGTTGAGTCTTGAGCCGGCACTGCAGGGA
>RJWM01024622.1:0-30472 GCA_004363535.1 Dasyprocta punctata | reverse complement strand
TCAGCCTCCCAAGTGCTGGGATTACAGGCGGTGTGCCACCATGCCCAGCTTCAACCTACTTACTTTTAAAACTTCACAACTAGAAAGGAATTTTTTTAATGGTGAATCATAAAGAGTCTTACCACTACCTGATTTAAGTGATAGGTGAAACTTTCAACTTGGAATTGATGTTTGAATTAGTTAAACTTTTGAGGTTGTGAGGATTGGGTCAGTGTGTTTTGCGTGTGATAAGGACATGAATTTTGAAGATACCAGAGTGTTATAGAGTGAGTTGTGCCATCACTTATTTCCATGATGTAATACTAACTCCCACGTTACTGTATTTGGAGACAAGGCCTTTAGTGAGATGATTAAGGTTACATGAGTTCGTAAGTGTGGGACTCATTCCAATAGAACTGCTGTTCTTATAAGTGGAGGAACCACCATAGATCTCTCTTTTTGTGCACCCACACACACACAGAGGAAAGGGCTTAGGAAGACAGAACAAAAATCAGACTCTCTACAAGCCAGGAGGTGTGGCTTCACCAGAGCCCAATCCCAATGTTAGCTACAGCTTGGATTTCTAGCCTCCAAAACTGTAAGAAAATGTTTTGATTCCCCCCCCCCCAATTTTGTGGTATTTAAATATGGTAGCCCTAGCAGATTAACACAATAGGGTCAAATCTGTCCATGTTCAGGGTGATTCAACTGTGTCCTTGGCTCTGTTGCCCAGAGGCTGACACTTTACGTATGAAGCTCTTTTGATGATTCCACCTTGAGCCTACTGTGGTGCGCTGGTCCGCGTGCAGAGAAAGAAGGAGAGCAGTGCCTGCTCTGCTGGAGTTGGTGTAAAGCTTACAATGTGAACTTCATGCACGACTCCTTTACATTGATACAATCACGTTAATTTATCTGGTGTATTTCCTAACCTCCTACCAAAAGAAACAATGCCCTGAAAAGCTCCCAACCCTGCTTTGGTATTTTCTGTATATAATGTACCTCAGCTGGTGTATAAACAACATGTCCATTTGTGTTACTTACTGTGTCTGCTGGCATGCTGTATGTCCATTATTGGCTCATTTTCTATTTTGTCACTAGAGTTATCCCCAGTCATACGTGCGATGAGTGTCTTCACTGCCAGACAATATGAGGAATTTGAAAACACTCAATATGCTTTTATTAATTTGAATTAGTGAGTAAACAAGTGGAATGCACAGAAAGTGAAAGTCTTAGTGAATACAGAATTTCTTCACATTCTGTTTTCCCACTGGGCAAATAACTTCTCTTTTCCGTGATGTGTTTCTTTTTTAGCACCATTTTTTCTCTGCCTTTTATCCTTCTTCCTTTCTCTTCCTGTTATCTTCAAACTTGTCTTCTGCCCACTCTCCCAGTTTTACCTCTGATTCTATAATGTATGATGAGCAAGTATAAGGTTTATTTTAAATTACTTGACTGAGTGGTCTACGCATTGTGGTTTATTACAAAACCGATGAAGTCATTAGCTAAAATTCTATCTGAAAGAAAAGAGTAAGAAAAGTTCTTTTTGAATTCTATCCTAATTAACTAAGGAACAAACAATTTACAAAAATAATTTGTCCTTAGTCTTGTGCTCTAGTGCTTTATTTTGAAACTGCTGATATTCTTATCAATCTACATTTAAAAAAACCTTTGTTTTAGCTACCAATATTGAACATTGTTTAATTCCATACTTTACGAACTGTAGCAACATAGATTTCAGCTTTTATTGTAAAACCATGCCCCGCAGAGGCCACTATTGCTCGCTGGCCGGCAGCTTCTCTGTCTGAACGAGAGCTTTCCTTATCACTCCTCGCAGACGCCCTGTGTCTCCTCGGACCTGTACACTGCGTCTCCCATTTGGCTCCTGGAGATACATGACTTCAAATAGCTCCAGTCTACAGAAAGGAATATATTTGTAGGGAATAATAAAGATACTGCATTGAGAAAAATACCTTTCTAGAATATATGTTAATGGACAAAAGAGATTTTAAATTTGAACTAACTTGGACATGTATTATATGCAGTTCATTTCATTTGTCAAATTTATGGTTTTCATATGCCTTACTTTTTTCTTGAGACCCCACACCCAATACCAACTAACTGAAGGAGGAGAAGCTTATTACGGTTCATTTTGATGGTCCACAGTCCACTGGACCCAAGGCAGGATGGCATGATAGAGTGGCAGAGTGGAAGGAAAGCTGCTCACATAATGGTTGTCAGAAAGCAGAGCATAAAGGGAGAAGCCAGGAAGAGAACTATACTCTTCCAGGTCATGCCCCCAAGTGACCTGCCTCCTTATACTAGACCCTTCTTCCTAACAGAAAGTCAGCTATCAGCCCCAATAAGCCGATCATCTTCCAAAAACCCCTACCCACCATGAGCCTCTGAGGCTTTAGGGGGGACATCTAGATACAAGCCATAGCATGTTATTACTCACCTCCCTTCTGTCCTCTAAATGGTTTCAGCAAAGGTCAAAGAATCTCTGACTGAAACCCGGGGATATAGGTCAGTGGCACAACATCTGCCTGGCAAGCACAAGGCCCTGAGTTCAATTCCTGATTAAAAAAAAAAAATCTCTGACTGAGATAGGATCTGTACCTAATATTGTCATTCCTCAAAAATGACTTTCATCCAAATCTCAACCTTAAAAATAATTTTGTTCTTTCTTCCCATTCCAAGTTCAAAGAACTAGGATCTCCTATTGCTTGTTGCCAAGATCGCAGTGTACAGTTCCACTTGAGAAGCATTCCTCTTCCTGGCCTTCTGATTTTACAATAGTTCCAAGGTTGATGGCCTATCTGAGTTTAACAAGTTTTGTAAGGATGACATTCTTGCCTTTGAGTTTGTATATGCACATTTCGTATACTCTTCCTTGATGGGAATTTAGGAATCCTTAGTCCCATTTGGTCTTTAACAATTTGAAATATAGATGGATGGGTATCACCCAATAAAAGGAAAAGATAAGATTACTGCCTGTTAGTACAGTTGGATCAGACTCTGGGTATGATTTCACTGAAAGGGGGCCTCCCCCTATTCTCAAAGCTAATTCTTGAGACATTTGTCCAGAGAGTAGTTGTATGTCTTTTACACTTGGAGATAGGAAATAACTTTATCAGAAGTGTAATTGCTAGAGAGCAGACAATTTCAAAGGGAAACACAGGAGGGAAACCAGCTAGATCATTCCCGTGGACTCTTAGGAGGTCTGGTTTGCTAAGCAGATTAGAGATAGAAGCCTTCCTCAGCAATTAGAAAAACAGAAAAGAGCCAATACCAGGGCTGCTTCAGTGTACATGCTTTTAAAATTTTTTATGCTTTTACGCAGTTCAGGGTTAATGTGAAAAAAATATATATATATATCTCAAATTGTTTCTAGATCTAGTCACCATGTTATTCCTCTTCATGTGTATGGATGAATATAGGAAAAGGCATTAAAAAGAGGAGTCAAGAATTCTCAATGCTATATAATTTTTCAGGGTAGGTTAATAGGCAAAATTGATAATACAAGTAAGGGTAGCAGAATATTTCCTCCAACATCCCTGTGAACTTGGGCATCAGTATAAGTAGTGCCTGTTTCATATATGAGGAAACTAAAAACTAGAAACAAGCAAACTGCAGATTATATGCCTAGCAAGTAGAAGCCAGAACTTGAATTTTTCCTCCACCCCTTGTTGATAGACTGCCCAAGAAAGCATCCCTGCCTGCCTAGCACTCCATCTATACTACTGTAGAAAGTTTCATCCACCTTGTAGGTCTCTCTGTGGCTTCTCTCCTAGATTCTTGCAGTATGTTCATTGACAGAGAGGCTCCAATTTGGGATATTTCAATGTTTTTGTTTAATTTTGTATAATTCAGTATGATTTTTTTTTTACTTTAGACCATGAAATGTTCATTTTATGGAGTAGCTGTGGAGAGATTGTTGACTGTACTTTCTTGAAGAGAGAAACAGATCTCCTTTTACAAAGAAATTAATTTGTTCATTCAGAGCACAGACACATTTGAACACAAAAAAGATTTGATTGATTTGATTAACTGGAAATGTCTCTTTTGTGATCTGCAAGCAAAACTTGTTCCTGGCTTTTAGAGATCTATGAAAGCTCTACATTATAAGATATAATATAAATGAGATTAAATTTAGAGGACAAATATTAAAACTGGAATGTAAATCCTCTGAATGATTTTGGTCAATTTCGCTCATTGCCATAAACTCAACACTTAGAATATTGGGTGATAATATTTTAGACAATTGTTTAATCGATAAGTAAAATTTTGAAAGATGAAATAGTAGGGAGTTGGAATTTAAGCAGACCACTGGAATAGGGAGACAATTGATATTTTGATATTACTACTTAGAGTTTATTTCATTTTTCAGCATAATTTAGATAACCCTGAACATATGTTGAAGTAACCAAATTCTGGTTCTATTTCCCACTCCACTGAATCATTTGGAAGCACTCGCTTACTATTCATTCTGTGTCCATTTCTCTTTCGGTGGTTTTTCTTCCTTTTCAGTGCATGGTTCTCAAATCTAAAATATGGTTTTAATAAAATATCTATAAGCAATACAAAATAATGCATATATATCCTGATTTTTAGATTTTCTGATAGAGGTGAACATATAAACACAATACAAAGGAAAAGAAACGGAAAATGAAAACAAACTCCCCCCAGGTGAAATCTCAGGCAAAAGGTGGCATGTATGGAAGTTACTGAGCTGTTGGATCTTTGCTGGGTACAATCTCATCGCCATGCAAACAGTGTCTCTGCACTCTGCACACCTGACCAGTCTTAAAACTGACAGCGTGACCATTTGTATGCATTTATTAACATTGTGCCTTAATGATTAGTGCTATTTAGGATGTCTCTGGACAGTCAGAGTTGCTCAGTATGGTTCAGTATGGGACTTTATAAAATACTTATTAAATGCAACTGCATTGGCTACAGTTCTATTAACCAAGATGAATAGATTGATCACACTGAGGTAGCAGCAGAGACAAACATTCAAAGACTCAAGTCATGGGACAGAGAGAAGATAAGTCCTTTATGTGTATAATTTAACAAACATGTCTATGAATATAACTCCTTCAGATATTTCAGAACACTATGCATAACATAGGGAAAAGTCACTCCTTTCTTTAAATGTGATTGCCCTTGTACTCACTCACTGAAGCTCAAAGTTTGTGAAAAAAAATAATAGAAGTTACAAAATATGTTACTTACGTTATTTGACTTATTTTGAAGTTAGACTCTACAATTTTCAAAAAACCAAAAAAAAAAAAAGAGTATGGAAACCATATAAGTAATGGCCCCAGTAAATGCCATTTTCTGTATGAGCTTTTGATTCTTTTCAGGTAAGGGTGATGTATCTGCTGAAAGAAACTCTTTTCTTATCTTCTGTGGTGCAAATTATAACAGTGGGTATTTAGGAGGTGCTCTGTAATACCAATTGGTGGCAAGAATCAAAAAATTTTCTTAACTCCTCTACATTTTCTCCAATTTCATATTTGAGCATCAACTTTACTAATAATAGAAGCAAATAAAAATAGTACTTATTAGTCTCTTTAAAGTCTCTCTCTACTGTTATATATTCAGTTCTGATTCAATCTGAAATTATTTCATAAGGACAATAGCACTGAGTCATTTATATTACTGCACTGTATTATTTTATTATTATTTATGGAGAAGAATGAGCAAAAATATTTTGTTCAGCACTGGTGTTCTTTTAAGCGATTAGGAGAAGTTTCTCAGTCTCTGTGAAGACCCATTAGGCTAGGGACTGAAGGGGAGATTCTATAATGGCTATAGTGTGTTAGAAACTGGCGGTCAATTTAAACACCAGCTGAACTAAATCAGTGTGGTGCTGATGGCCCACCTGAGGACTGTTGCCGGCATAAAAAGGAGAGTTGGAGAGGAAAAGTAGCATTGTGGGTTCTCCTAAGTGAGTGTTGTTGTTTGGAGCTGTTGGTTCTCCTGGAGGAGCTTGTCATGCTGGCCTCCCAGATATGAACTTGGCTGTTATCATTGGACGAGCTCAGGGATCTGTTGCTGAGAGTGCCTGCAGTTCACTTCGGGGGATCCCTGGTCCTTACTTTGAGCATCATTTCCTGACTCTGGAGGGGAAGATGTATGCTTTTCAATCTCCAGGAGAAACTTGTCATGTTGGCTTCCTGATATGATGCCCACAGTTCTCATTATCAAAGGAGCTTGGGACTGTGTTGCTGAGAATGGCTGTGGTACTTTTTTGCAGGAGTCCTGGTCCTTATTTTGAGTGTCACTTCACCCCACTGGCATAGACTTTCTAACTTCTACCACTGACCTTTGGGCCTTCCCAGCTCAGATCCATGAAATAGACTTGCATGAGTCATTGTTATGGGTTCTAGGTTTTCATCTGAACTCATGCAGGTTATCGCCATTGGATCCAGTCCCTTGGCTGGATTTTCTAGGTTTTTAGTGTTGTGGACAGATTTCCTGCACTTTCTCTGCATTTGACTCCTTTGGTGACCATTATAAATAATACTATAAATTATGTGTCCTGTATGTAATTGTTCTCCTTGCAACCCCTGACTACAAAAAAATTGATACCAAGACAGTGGGGTCATTGCTGTGATGTTGCCTGGACATTTGGCTTAAGAGCCTTGGGAATTAATTTGGAAAGTTTTTGAGAGACTGGCCAGAAAGGCAGCTCCTGTTTGCTGTAAACTATGTTGGAGACTAGTTGGATCCTGGAAAATCAGAGTACTGATGGAAATGCTGCCAACTAAGATGAAGCTCAGGAGGCTTCTACTGAAAAGGACTGCATTGGCTGCTGGATCCCAGGTAGTATATTGTGTTTTGGTTGAAAGTTAGTTTGCATTTTGCTTGTATTTAGAGATATTACCTAGGTGTCAGGAAAATTTAGTGCAGTCTATTGTTGGGATGGTAGCACAGTTACTGCTAAGAACTCTTGGTCAGATCTATGTTGGAAATTTAGAGCAAAGAACCAGTAGAGTGATTTGATGCATTTGGTCAGATGGCTTTAGTGGAACTGTGGGGTGCAAAGATGAAACAGAGGAGAACATAGTTGTTGAGAACAGGACAATGGAAAAATGAATTGAAGCATTTCACCTAAAGATAAGAGTATATTTGAATTGCAGGAGGTCCTCGTTTTTCAGTCTTGCCATGCCATGTTAAAAGTTAATGGGGAGCAAGGCTTGTGATTGTAATATTTCTTTTAATTTGATTTTAATGTTTTTATATGTTTGTAACCAGGTTAATCAAGGTATTGTGTTTTTACCTTGAATTTTTGTCACCCTTTGAATATTTTGCTTTTGGTGTGGGAATAAGTGTAATAAGAATTGTGTATATATAATTGTTAATGTAAATCTGAATAGACAAGACATAGTAACTCTTCACAAATCTGCCACTAGAGACTGTGGTTTAAGAAAATGTGTATGGTTATCAAGTTGACCAGGGCTGAACTGTAGTGGATTGGTAACTGGAGGTCAACTTAGATGCCAGCTGAACTGAATCAGCATGATGCTCAGTGTGGAAGGCCCACCTGAGGACTGTTGCCAGCATAAATAGGAGACCTGGAGGGGAAGAGTAGCATTGTGGGTTCTCCTGAGTGTTGCTGTTTGGAGCTGTTGGTTCTCCTGGAGGAGTTTGTCATGCTGACCTCCCAGATATAGACTTAGCTGCTATCATCAGAGGAGCTTGGGACCTTGTTGCCAAGAATGGCTGTGGTATTTTTTGGGAGATCCCTGGTCCTTATTTTGAGTGTCGCTTCTTAGCTCCACTGCAGAACCCTCAACCCGTGAAGGCACAGATCCTTCACCCCACTGGCATAGACTTTCTGGCTTCCACTGTTGACTTTTGGGCCTTCCCAGCACAGATCCATGAAATAGACTTGCATGAGTCATTGTTGTGGGCTCTAGGTTTTCAGCTGAATCATGCAGGTTATTGCTATGGAATCCAGGCCCTCAACTGGATTTTCTAGGTTTTTAGTGTTGTGGACAGATTTCTTGCACTTGCTCAGTATTTAACTCCTTGGGTGACCATTATAAATAATACTATAAATTATGTGTTCTGTATGTAATTGTTCTCCTTGCATGCCCTGACTACAACAATGGCCTACCTTATGACTTGATCTCCACTCAGATGTTTCTCTGATGTAGCATTAGGAGTATCTTCCTAATATTTATCTCAGTCTATACAAGATGGAGGCTGTAAGAATGTGCCCATCAGGTCAATCAGGTCCCCAGAAAGGAGCCATCCATCTCCACACTCACGCTCCCCAAGAAAGAACTCTTTGCAAGTGCTTTGGGACTTATTTTCCTTGACATCTGACAAAAGTGACTGGTTCTTAGACTCCATTCAATTATCTCAAGTAAGTGGATGTTAGTATCATTTAACAGGAGAATACAGAAGAAAACAAGGACAAGGAATGGAGATTAAGGGAACAGGAACCTTTCAATTCATTCATAGATGGACAGGAAGGCTGTTGGGTTTAGTCTAGAAAGAAATATGCAAGATTAAGAGAACAAATAATTTTGGATTAGCTCTGGTATCCTGGTGTATATTGGCTCACCCCACACAGCTCATTTTCCCTATAATGAACCCTGTTTCAAAAAGTAGAAATTGTGACTTCAAGTGAGATAAAACAGGTGTAGTCCTACTACATAGACCAATTTAACCACTGTTTGGTCAGTAAATTCTCACCTATCTAGGCATTACTGTTGTCCTTCTAATAATTGTCTGCTAATACCCAAAGAAACTAATAGTTTCTAATGTCCCACAGAGTCCAAAATGATTTTCATTGTGTTCACTGAAAATATTACATGAACAAGATGCATTTAAAAATTCGTGAGTGCTTCTAGTTATTACGTTAACCCTGAACAAAGAAGAGTGTGAATAATTCCACAGTTTCCTCCATTCTCTTCCTCCCTGAGACATTTAGAGTCTGTAAAATATTATTTGGTCAATGAATACACAGCCTACACCTTTTTCTTTCCCTGATGAAATGACTAAGGTGTATGTTTTCCATGGTTGTTAAGTTTCTGCTTTGGAGGGTGGAGATAAGCACAGTACACAAGACAAGGCAATGTCCTCAGTCCCAAGCCTGGTGCACAGAGAAAGGAGATGGACTCTACTCCCTCACAGTGCCACAGCTCTGGAACTCCTGAAAGACAGTATGGTTCTAAAAGGCTTCCAGAGGGGCAGGCTAGCAAGGTCTGGGAGAGTGGCACTTTCCTGTGGATATAGCATTATGGAGAATAGGAAGGATACTGGCTTTTTGAAATATAACACACATTTTGCTTATTACTCACCAGAAGTTTGATTCCATTGTTTAGCAAAACAAAACAAAATAACAACAACAACAACAAAAAAAAAAACCTGGAAATGAAATCCTCCTAAGATAAGAAAAATGAGAAGTAAATAAGAAAGAAGGAAAACAGAAAGACAAAAAGAAGAAAGAAGAAAACTTGTTTTAAGAATGTGATGTTTTCTTTCATGATTTTAAAACCACTAAGGATTCTGTGGTTAGCCTCGCACTAATCTAGTGCTCTCTTTCTAGCTCACTCCCTTCTCTCTTTTGTTATGCCAATTCCTACCTCTATTTAAAAGTAAATTTGAGAAAAAGCTTGTATTTCACCTGTTATGGATTACAAACTGGTGGTCAACTTAGCACCAGCTGAATTAATTCAGCTACTGTTGAGTAAAGATGCTCCACTTGAAAGTTGCCAGCATAAATAGAGACATGGAGAAGAGGAGGTAGGCATTGTGGGTTCTTTCAAGAGTTGCTGTTCGAGCCTCTGGTTCTCCCGGAGATGCATGTCATGCTGGCTTCCTCAATATGGATTCGGCCATTATCGTCGGAGGAGCTCTGGACCTCATCAATGAGAGTGCTGTGATTCATGTTGCAGGAGCTCTGCTCCTCACATTGTGCATTGCTTCCTGGCTCCAGAGAGGAAGCTGTGTGCTGGAGAAGCTTGTCACGCTGGGCTTCCTGACCTGTGCCTGACTGTTCTCATCGTCGGAGGAGCATGGGACCTCATTGCCGCTGAGGATGGCTGTGGTGCTCTTCAGGGCAGACCCGCTTCTTTTGAGCATGACTTCTCGGCTCCCACATAGAACCCTCAACCTACTGCACAGCTCCTTCACCCTGCTGGCATAGACTTTCTAGTTCCACTGCTAACCTCTGGCCGTCCCGGCACAGAACCGTAAATAGACTGGAGTGAGTCCTTATTGTGGGCTCTTAGATTCCCAGTTGGAACTGTGGAAGGTATTGTCATGTGTTTTGGGTCTCTAGTGGGACTCTTGCAAGACATTGCTGTGGGATCCAGGCCCTTGGCTAAATATCCTGGGTCTTAGTGTTGTGGATAGATTTTCCTGCACTTTCTTGTGTTCAACTCTGGGTGATATTATAAAACAGTATTATAAACTCTGTGTCCTGTATGCAGTTGTTCTCCCTGTAACCCCTGACTACAATATCACCTCTTTGTTTTTTCTCAGTCTGTTTATCCAATTTGAAACCCCCTATTTCTTTTCATCTGTCCTTATGCAAAGTTTTAAGTTTTCCTAAAGTTACCCTAAATGTAATATGCCCAAATGAGCTCTTCTCTGTCCACAAGTTGACAGCTGTGCTGCCTGCATCTCTCCTTTGGCACCTAATCAGGTAGGCTTGGGTCTGATAGTTGTTGTGCAATGATGTTAAATTTACCATGCAGAAAAATATTTTCTTCCAGTCCAGATGGTTGGTTTCAGGATGTCACCTGGTCCAATACTGAGAACACCTTCCATATTCATTGCTTGAGAAATGAATGTTTATTACTAAGCACTATCTGATATTTGTTATCAATTTCATTTGCATTGTCTACTTGAAAAATCATCCAGAAGGATGAAAACATACTCTGATTTGTAGCATCATTTCCTACTACTGTGTGCCTGCAAGCACGGATGTCTTCTGCCGTCCTGGCACTCTTGGGAATCTGCAAAGCCAAATTTTGCTTCAATTTTAGTCTTACATTGACTCTTCTGCTCAAAGTACATGTTTGTGTCTCTCTTGGATTATGAAAAGTTATATTCACTTTGAAATTTACAAGAAGATACTAGAGAATGGAAGGAATCCATCCTGTATATCAAGTTAATTACTGAGCAAGGTTTTGAAATAATAAAAATAAAACTAGGACTATAAATTTTTAATCAGGGTAATCAATTCCTGGTCTGAATTAATTTACCAGGAAGCCAGGTCCTAATACCATGAGGAACAGGCTAATGCTCCTCAGTTGTTGTGTCTTCAAAGGAATTCTGATATGACACAGGCAGCTACATGGAATACAGGCATTAGCTACAAAGTGATGGGCTTGCAGAACAACAGAGAGAGAGAGAGACTACACCTTCAAGCATAAAGGTGGGCAAGATCCAAGGTGGTGGTTACCCCAAATTAAGGCTCCAGCTACGTTTGTAAGAATAAATGTGCCCTCAAGGAATATCATTTCCTTTTTTGGAAGTCATTGTTCTGATTCAGGGAAAATAGGGCTGCTTTGACCAACATCATAAGGAAGAAGATTTCTGTTCACTTCCTAGATGGAATGTTTCCTTTAGATTGTTCTGAGACCTTGAAATTTGGCCAAACTCTCCCTCAAGTCTGGGTTTTGTAGAGACCCTGGACTTTACCAGCACATGAAGAAGTTATGTACCACAGCTTGAAATCAACAGCTTGTTTGAAATTTATCTCCAGGTAGAAACTAAGAAAAAGAAGCAAAGAGAGCAAAACATCCCATCTCTCTTTCAATCAGCCCCTTACGTGGTCCCCAGACATGTCTCTCCAGACAGGCTCAGCTAACTTCCTGCATAACTATGAGAGGGGTCCATATTAATATAGCTCAAAAAAGGTTTTAGCTAAAAGGAATTTCTTTGGGTCTATAGATAATTTCTAACAATTTGAGGGAGAAGATATGATATGAATGTTGGGTCCTGTTTATACTAAGCAATGGCTCATGACTACCAACTCATCCACCTTTCTAAGCCAGCACTCAAGGAGTCAGGATGCACCAGAGAGTCTGGAAGCACTTGGGGCAATATTTCCTCTCTTCCTTCAAGCCCAGCAACAAGTTCTGCATGGTCCAAGCAACCTCCTTTTCTACCATCTTCTTCCTCTAACAAAAGAAGATCATCTCAGCCTGTCAGCAACTGTGTTGGGGTAATAGCTCTAATCTCAGGCCCTTGAATCCTGTTTTCTTTAGTGTTCAAGAGCTGAAGGTGACTCAGACCTTCTTTCCCTCAGATGTACTTTCTTCCTACAGTGGATCATTGGACACGAGGCTACAGTTCGCGCTCACATTAAGGTTTCATGGTCATTTTGACTTTTGGAAAGAGCCATGTGGTACCAGATATGGGGACTAAAGTGGTATTGGGTGACACTCAGAATATCCACTGTATTTTTTATCACATAAAGATACTAACAAAAAACAACTTCCAGAACTGCCTCAGAAAGTGACAAGAAAAATGAGGTAAGTGTTAAAGCAAGGGGAAATATTTTGAAGAGTGAGGTGAGTTAATGGCAATGTATCTTGCACTGTAGTAAATTTTTTAAAAAATTTAAGCATTTTCTCCATGTTTATGTCTCTGGGTATGCATCTTCACTTCATTCAGTGCAGCCTGTTAGAATCATTGCCAATATTGCAGGAGAGATAGCATCATTGTGATTGTGACTGATCTCCTTTAAGTTAACCAAATCGCTTTTGTTAGGCTTTCTATTTTATTTGGTTTAAAATTTATTCAATCACGTAATTCAACAAGTATTTGCAGAGTGTTTAATATGCAGCTGTTGTGCTGGGGCTGTGGTGAGAAAATATGCCAGGCTTAAAAATTTTATGAGAGAAAATATTTATTTCAGAAACCTTCTATCTGTTTAATGTCTCAGAGGCTGAATATCACAATCTCCACTGTGATTTTCATTTCCCTGAAAAATTGCCTTTCAATGGGTAAACTGGTCATCATAATTCACACTGGCCAACGTGTCTTTAAATAGCATGGATTGCACTTAGTTGAGTAATGATAGAAAGGGACGTTATTGCTTTCCTTGAATTTATTGCCTCATTGTGTTTCAAGGAACCAATAGAGCTCTGTTTTCAGTTATGAGTTCTTGGACAATTTCTTTAAATGTATACTTCCACTAATTCTGTCACCCCCACCTCCACCCTGCATATTGTTTTGAAGTAAGAATATGAATTCACCCTTAAATATGTGTAGCTCTAAAATGCGGGTATTGAATTATTTTAACAAAATCCCAAAACTACTGTCTTGCAAAAAATTGTAACAAATTTCTTAAGTTTAATATTCGTATATTCTAATTATTTCATATACAGTATGTTTGTTTTCTTTTTTTGAAGACAGATAAAAATATCACATATACAAAAATTGGTTAATAATGCCATTAATTTTTTAAATACAATATATTCCTTCTCCTATAATCCCCCCCCCCGACAATACACTGGTAACTCATACTTACCATTTGTTCTATAAATCTTTGAAAGGTCTGAAGTGCACTGATTTTATCTTTATGATCTCATATTATGTGTTTTCTATCCTTTGTATTTCTTGTGAATTGATGGTTATATAACATAGTAATAGGATTTTGTTTCAAGTTTTTTTTTCAAAATGTGTTCAAAGATAAAGATTTGATCATCATTTGACAAATAATACTTGTTGTTTTAGTTTTTGTGATATCTTGCTACTGTTGATGATCAGTTTCTAAATCAATTCAGTTATTTGTAGCTGTGAAAACATAATGCTCTACAACTAGCTTTGACTGATTTCATAAATTATTTCTGTAAAAGGAAATTACACTTTCTTCCTTTGTTGTTTATCCAGTGATACAGTTAGTATAGAGAACTCATCATAAATGTTTAACTCTGTTCTTTTACTTTCTAGGTTTCAAACTAATGAGTTAGCTTACTGACACTTACTAGAAATGATCCTTTCTTTAACTATTCTTGATATTATGGTGAAACTAAGTTTGAATACATTTGTTATTTCAAAGCACTGGAATTATGATTATTGTCCAAAATGTCCTAAATTTGAGCAATGTGAAATGCTTCAAATTACCTTTGACTCCTTGAGATGGAACCCTTCTTCACTTTGATGGATGACTTCTTGCTGGGTATGAAAAGTGCATCTAACATATTTTATTTCTCAGCTCTGGGATTAGCTATTACTCCCAAGAACACTTGTTTCTTTTAGTAGCAAATGATATTTGAAAAACCCAGTCTACATTCTTAGGGAGGTCATTGTTTTTAGCTCATTGCTTTTTCAGGCATTTCTATGGACAGAGAAAGATGAATTTTTTTGAAGAAAAAATACTAAGGAACAAATATTGATATTTCTATTGAAATGCAGCCTGCAGATTTCACTTAATGTCTGGTCTGTTCATGACATCATAGCTAAATACCCTAGACTGGGTAACTTATAATAACATACTTTATTACTCATAGTCCTGGCGGTTGAGAAATCCATGATGCAGGAACTGTAGATGTCATGTGTCATGTGTCACATGGCAGAGAATAAAAAACAGGAACCCCCCCACCTGAAGTTTTCTTCAGAAGGATACTGATTCCACTTGTGTGGCCTCTGACTGAAGGCCCAAACCCCCTGCTAAAAGCTCTACTTCATACTTTAGGTTTAATTTAGGAATTTTGGTGGGAGAAACATTCAAACCACAGCACTCAGGTTCTTTTATTTTGCATTTGTTTGTTTTTTCTTCTATAACAAGAATCCTGACAAACGCACTGGGAATGATGGAGTTTAAATAATTTGCATTCATCTACTTTATCCCACACTGAATACACTCTATATATCCACTAGAGATATTCATTAGAACGTGTTAGTGTCAGTCCATTTGTAAGTATTTGCACATATCTCTATGACATATATATTAGCATATATATGTATACCTTTATTCTTCTGTAGATAAATAGTATAAAGTAGATTTTCTCTAAATTTTATGCTTTATTTGCTGTCCCTCTACTTGTTTTATATTTTAAAGAATTGTATCCTTATTTCAATGATACTCTTGTAATACTATTAGTTTCCTCCCTCTCTCCTCTTGGTTATTATCTATCAATTCATCTTAATAATTAATTTTAAAAATAACCAGAATCTGGTTTCTTCTTCCTAACTTCTGTCTCTACTCTTTGTTAGCTGATATATTACCTGATGTTCTTTCATTTTTGGCTGTTTTCTTCTAAATGCTCTCTACGTTTTTATTGAAGACTTTACATCAAATAAAGAACCATACAGTCTCTGCCTTTGTTTCCCAATAGTAAACTAATATGTAACTTGCTTTTCTATATCTCTTAAAGGACATTGTTGGGAATTTACTGCAAGAAGAAAATAAATCAAATTTATTATTTTACTTTTGCTAGCAGAATTTTCAAAAAAAAGTAATTTATAAATGTTGTAGTCAGAGCAGGAAGTGAAGAAACTTGTAGAGTCTTGATTTCAAAAAATAGGTTTTTATCAGATTTGAGCCTTAATATTATAGATTTCTAGGCATTTTCCATTTTCCTAAAGGTTAAGGTGCTGTGAAATTTTATGACTTTGGTATCTTTTCAAATTCAATTGAGGTTATTTTACCTTTTTCCTTTATTTTAAAAAGTTATTCTCAAAATTAACAAAAGCAATCATAAAATATAACACACAAGAATATACTGAATAGGTATAAACTCTGTCTTTCATAATTTATTAGATTTTATGTTGGTTGAAAACCAGTTACTCTAGAAAATAATAGATAGCTCCAGTTTGATGAGTTCAACATCTGTGTATTAGGTTGATGGTCTCTGAGTTGGAAAGTAGGGGGGAAAAAAGAATGCAAGGTTTTTGTAAAGGGGAGAGGCTTTGCATTCTTCAAACATCTGCCGTACTAACCAGGATATCTTTTACTTGTAGCCCTTTATTCAGCTCCTTGAACATTATAATCAACTTTGTGGTGTGGAAGAACTCTATTCAAAAGCTTTCTACTCGCCTCCTTATGACTGTGCTTGGGACTGACACACAATCATTTGCTTCCAGCACTGGGGTTCCCTTATCAGAAAAAAGTAAAAAAGACAAAGCAAAACTCTGGTAGCAAACATATAAAATGACTCTTCTGTTCTAATGAGAAATTGTTCTCTTCAAACCATTTAGTTCTAAAAGGTAGTAAAAGTAATAAAAGATACATGTAAAAGTAAAGAAAAATGCCCCTTCCTTTTCTGGAGTTTTCCGCTACCATTTATGCTGTCTGAAGAATGTTTTATGAGACAGATTGGAGGAATCTTTTGCAGTAAAATTTTGCATCTACCTTTACCTATGTGTGGTCTCTGTCTTACATAGTGGTGTAGGATGAAAAGAATGCCATCTTGGAAAATATTTTCTGTACCTTGCACCACACCAGAGAGACATGTTGGCCAATACAGGTCAGATGGAAGATTATTTACACTTTGACTGTGTCCCACAATTCTTCATTTCTTTAGTGTCGTGGTCAGCAGCAAGAAGCAGATGGATTCTTCAGGACTCCTGCAGTACTGAGAGCTCCCACCACAGGGCCAGTGGTGTGAGCTCTCAGGTTGAGTCTGACCCAGGATTTAGAGGAGGAGCCCAGGTTCCAGACTCCTTCCTGCTACCTTGGTTAAAGGAGCAATTTCTCAGACCCTGCACTCTGCCTTTTGGTGATAATTTTTCTTTCATAAAGTCTGACATAATGACTCTGCCACCTACTCCTAAAGCAATGATAATGAAGGTGATGTTCCCATAGAACAGCATACTCTGTAACTGGGAATTTAAGCAGAAACACCACCCCAGAGCAAGCTGATGCACACTGATAAGAAGCACCCAGACTCTGTGACTTACTCCTCTGTGTGCCCTCAGAAGATGTAAGTAGTTATTTCTCATCTCCTTTTGCACCAGCCTTCCACATCCGGTTTCAGCTTACTGCTGCTTCAGCTGCACTGGCCTTATCACAAGAAGCTCCCTGCCCACAGCATCAGAATCTTTTCAGGCTTTTCTTTCTGTGTAGAGCTCTCTGCCAGTTATCTGCAAGCAGATCCTCCCCTGGGGGCCTCCTCTGGTCTCTAAACTCCTGCAGAGGTTTTCACTCCAGTATCTAACATGGTCCTATTCACTCACTCACTGACCGTTTTATCACACTTCTTCAAAAGATCTGAACTCATTTTGTTTATCAGTTTGATTACTTTGCAAACTAAGCTTTCCCCCTCAAATAGGCAGTATGCCTCAGTAAAGTAATGTCTATCTAGCATGCACAGCTGGGTCTGCAGTCTCTAAGTGAACACTGTGCTGAGTCCAACATCATTCTGTATTTCCTGCCTTTCTACGAGGGTAGATTTCTAGTCTGATAAGGTATTTTAAAATCAAGAGTATTTGATTTTTCTTGACTATAACTCTTACAGCAAATGGTAAATGAGTATCCAAAATGTGAATACGCTCTCGCAAAAATTCAAACTTCTGATTAAAGCCAGAGGAGGCATTAATGATTTATGAAAGAATCCAAAGCGACAACGTGGTTCTTTCTAGATAACTCATTAATTGGCTCAAATGACTTTTGTGACAGAATCTCTACTCCCTCTAGTATAAACTAGAAAGCACAACTGAGTGAGCTATGTCGGTAATTTTTGTTAAATTAGATTATTTTAAATGTTAATATTATTTTCTCATTCATAAACAACATGTACATTATATATCCTTTGGTGTATTTCAAAATACAAGAGATTACCACAGGCATTGACACTATGTGATAAAAATAAATTTAAAGGACTTGCTTACCTTTAAGTAGATTTCAAAGGTTTGGTGCAGTGGTGAAACTTGAAGGGGAAACCATGGAACAATCTTCTAACTTGCTCAAAGGAAATTTGTCCAATTTTGTGACATCCCAGAGTTAATTATCACACCATTTGGTCAATTTGGTAGAAGGGCCTAGAGTCTCTGCCCTTGTACCTGTAATGGATTTTATAATGTTGCTATAAACCTTGGGTCTGAATATTGAATTAGTGGTTGTTGGGGGAAATTTAGAAAAGCAAATCAAATTATCAGTTGGCTGTGCCAGAAAGACTAGAATTCTGTTAACATTCAAGAAAACATCCTCACAAGCCTGCTTTTCTGTGTGGGTGTATATAGCAGTCACCATTTTGCAGCCAATCCAATTGGAGTTACTGCTAGCATACACAGTCATGTATGGTAACTAATCGAAGCAGACTTAGCATCATAGTAGAGATCCTACATTCCTTTGCTTCCTTTTCAGAGTCCTCACTGTTGCATGAGAGTGTGAGAATGTGGGTGATGTCTTTGAACGACAATAACCTCTGTACTGCACCTGTACCAAGAGTTTTGGGGAAATGGTAGCAAGACAGTACATTAACTTTGCTTAGAAATGTATTTGTTCTGCCTATTTCCACTCAAAAACATGAAAAGATTTTGATCCACAACTATGGTGAATGTTTTATTTTAAAAAATTGATCACAGTAAAAGGCACATTGTAATTAATTCCCCCTAAAATACCTCTTTGATATTTTGGGAACAATAAAAACAAATTTATTCCTGACTTTCAAGGCTACTGACTTAAGATACAGAAGTTTGCAAATATAATACACATTTGAAGAAAATTGCTACTTTTCTATCATAAATTGGCCCATTGGAAGGTAACTTGTAACTTGTAATCTTGTAAAATTCTTTTCCACTACTTCCCAACACCCACCCTTTCTTTCTCTTTGAGAGCAAGTCCTAAGCCTGGACGCCCTTGACAAACTTTTTTTCCAACAAATTAATTTGCTTTTCCAAATAGTTTTATCTCTTTAATACTTCCTTCACAAGTGAAAAGCAAAGATAATGAATACCATGATTTGAATATATTAAAACATTCCTAAGAATTTTGTACTGTTGGAAAAGTTATGTTTTAATGTGTCTTGGACAAGACAGATAGATAGTTCATTCTAAAGAACTTCAATGAAGCATTGTTATAGTATTCCTCTGTGATAGATTAAATCTATAAGTGATAGATTAAAAATAAATACAATAAAAGCAAGAGAGCATTTACAATAATATTGAAACGCTTCCTTCAAGAACATCAAATTGCAATGATATAGCATTATCATTGGTGAATTCAATAATATGGAGAGGACCATTGCAACTCAAACCTATAATGTAATCTCAAACACATTTCCAACCACATAATTTCAAAATTAAATGATTTCAAACAAATATAAAATTTGCATGGAAAAATAATGGACAATAAATAGGTAAGTCAATTTAAAAAGAAAAGAACAGAAGGAAGGGAAAAGGAAAAAGATATACATTTGTATAGCTAAGATGATTATACTACCAATTCTATTAGTTCTTGGAAAAGAAGAGCTAATACTCACATGATTAGATCAGTTTTGCATGTCTATATCTGGTAATCTAAGCAACCCTTTTGAAGATAACACTATGCAATATAACAGCCATTGTTAAATTCCTATCATTTTGTTTTGAAAGCCTATATTGTTGTTACTTTGGGTTTTTTGTTGTTGTTTGTCTCTTTTGTTTTTTGCTTTTCTTTCCTGTGGTTTTTTTCCTCTTTAAAATAAAACAAAACAAAACAAAACAAAAAAAAAAGAAAGAAAGAAAGAAAAAGAAAAGCGTGAGGAATTACCTAGTCAGATTTTTAAAGCAAATACTTAAACTCTATAACACAGGTGAAAGTAGTACAAGAACAGTAAACTAGAACACTGAAACAGAAGAGTCATCTTAGAAAAAGAACTACATGAATATGGAAAAAGTGAACTAGGATTGGGAAAGCTGGCTCAACTATGAACAAATCAAAGAAAGGTTTTTTATTTTTTACCTTATGCCATAAATAAGAAATTAAAATTAAAAATGAAAATCCAAGTCTAATGGAAGGAAATTTATGACAATATCTTTGTAAATTAAAAGCGGAAAGATTTTTTTGAAAGATCTCTGAAGCATAAATCACATAATAAAAAACAGATCAATTTATTATTACAATGAAAGCTTCAAGACATTGCACAGATATGGTACATAAATGACTGTCTAGGAAAATATATTTACATTTCTTAAAACCAGAAAATGAAAACATATTTTTTATACCCTGAAATCTGTCAAAAATAAGAAAAAAATAGAGCAGGATACTCCATGGAAAAGTGACCAAAATATAAGATTTTCATGGGCAATTTATGAGTGGGGAAACTCACAGAGATGAAAAGTTCATAAAAATGCTAACATTCATGGCAAATTTGAGAAATCCAAGTTGAAATTGTTATAGGCAGCTGAGTTAGATAGAAATATTATAGGCAGTCAGACAGGGCTAGGTCCTTGAAGGAACCGATGCAGAAGACCAGGTACTTTGTAACTGTGGGGAAGACAGACACCTGCTGTGGGCCAGGCCTCAAAACCAAAGATCAAACAAATGCACCCACATCCTAAGGACTGATATTCTAGTTAGTTCTCTATCACCCTGAGGGATCCCAGAGTCACTATCCCAACCCCATATGGGAAGAGTCACTGTTCTTTAAGCATGCCCACTTGCTACGACTCACTTCCCTATCTGTTCCCAATTTAATCAATTTTAACTGAGCAATTAATCTTGTTGGCTGACTGTAGTCCTGTCCCACCTTATGCCCACCTTGCGAGTTCCCACATTTTCCCCATTTTGTACTCATAACCTGATTTTGCTCTATAAAAGTCCTTAAAAAGACAAGAGTCTTGGGCAACCCACTGGGGACCCCTTCCACTGTCAGTCTCTCTCTCCCTCTCTAAGACAGAAGCTTTCTTTCTCTCAATAAATATGTTCTGCTCTTTACCTCCATTGTTCATAAAATTCATTCTTCAATTTTAGAGAACAGGAACTAGTATCGGACATATAGTAGATTGGGAGTTTCCTTCTCCTATATCAAAATGAGATAACAGCCGGGTGTGGTGGCGCACCCCTTTAATCCCAGCACTCAGGAGACTGAGGTAGGAGGAGCATTGTGAGTTTGAGGCCCACTTGGGCTACAACACCAGCGCAAGGCCATCCTGAGCTACCTCAAAAAACTGGGACCCAGGGTTTGACTCAGTGGCTTAAGCACCTGTCTGGCAGGTGCAAGGTTGTGAGTTTGACCCCCGATGCTGAAAAAAAAAGAGAGAGAGAGAGAGAGAGAGAGAGAGAGAGAGAGAGAGAGATAACAGACACATTAATCTGAATTGGAAAAATTAGAAAATGTGCAATAACAATCCTTGACAAGACAGGGCCTGGAAAGGAGAATGTAACTTGAAATCTACCAAAAACGTCTATCAATGATATTGTACCAAAACTATTGAGAAAAAATTGGCTAATCTGATAAAAGCTGAGGGATGCAGAGATGTATCATGGAAGGACTGTATGCAACAACTGTTCTATAACTTTAATGCAAATTACAAGGACTGGCAGGTGCAGTTCAGTGAAATGCACTGTGTTGGGTGTTTTATTGTTCCTTGTAAACTACAGTCAAGGAAGCGATGGTTCTATGTGTTGTCAAGTAATTCTGTTATGAAAAGATAGTCTACGCTTCTTAGAGTTTAAAGGATCACGATTTCCCCAAATTAGAAAGACTTTTTTTAGTGATGATTTTATTCCTGATAACATTCTAATAGGCTGTGAGGAACAAAAAGAGGAAAATGCAAAGCCATTTCCTCTGAGCTTGTTACTGGACCAAACATGCAGGACACATCTACAACTCCTAAGAGTGTAGCTGGTTGGTTAACTGTAATGACCCTGATGGGTTGTTCTACACTTGTTGAAGTGTGTAGGCTCACATCAGTTGATAAGTGTCTTTGCTGGATGTGGTGCCTCAGATAGAGTAATGTCTGGTGAAAGTACATTTTTTGTTGAATGGAATGAAATTGCTAGCATAGTTAGGCAGGCAACACACATTTTGTGGTGCTTGTGGATGAATTAAGAAGCACCACAACATCCAATGAGACAATAATAGCAAATGCAGTTGTTAAAGAACTTGTTGAAACCATGAGGTGTCATATATTGTTACCTACCCACTACCATCCATTAGTAGAAGATTATTTTTAAAATGTTTCTGTGTACCCAGGACCTGCTGCATCCATGGTGGCAAATAAATAGGAAGATCTCAATAATGAGGCTATTACCTTCCTCTACAATTCATTAAAGAAGCTTGTCCTAAGAGCTATGACTTTAATGGAGCAAGGCTTGCTGATCTCCCTGAGGAAGTTATTCAAAAGAGACATAGAAAAGCAAGACTTTGAGAAGATGAATCAGTTACTAGGACTATTTTGGAAAGTTTGCCTACTTAGCAAAAGACTGTCTATAGATGATAAAATTCTGTGTAAGTTGCTGCCTTTGATTAAGGAATTACAGACCACACTGGAAGCTTTGTGTTGACTTTTGACAAAGATGGTGACTTCAGACAGCACTATGATCTAACAAATTTTATTAAAAAAATTGTTGATGAGAATTTTGAGAAAGAATTCTCAGGGCAAGCTTTTGTACATATGAGGTAGCACAAATCACATTAAAAAAACTGATTGCTTTTAAAACAATCTGGAAATATCTAACATAGCTAAAAGTTCATTATCATCTATGTTACTTTAGGTAACACCCTAGATATAAAAACCAATTAATTCACAAATTGTAAAGATCCTAAAGATATTTATTCTGCTTCTAGTCATAGTAGTGGAGAACTGGAGAAAACTAGGTATCTATCACATGAAGAGAAGGTTGTCATAACCCATGTGACCCTTGAGCTTCTTGGGGTGAAGGATGGGCGAAAGGATGAGAAAAACAAAGAAGAGACAAAGCTGGAGTCAGGTGGAGCTCTCATCCTCCTGATGGGAGGAAAGTACTGCTCAACCAATGCAGCATGTTTATTTATATACTGGGAAGGATGATGTTAATTTCAGCCCCTCTGCCTAGCAACCCATTGCTTGGATTGTCTAGGAGCTTGGTGTTTTTCTGGGCTGTAGCAACTTCTTCACGTGGTTGACCTGGGTACTCTGTTTTTTGGTAGGGTCATGTCTGGGTCATGCCCTAGGTCAATTTCCAGCTTAAAAGGCTCCCAACAGAAGGTAAACAGAATGTGGCCACCACAGGCAACACAAAAGTGTGCTCTGCAGTAACTAAAATCAACTCCCAGCATGCTATGAATACACACAAGTAATGTGACTAGAACTCTAGTGATGAGTCAGAGAGGAAATAATGAAATTATAGCATTCCAAACAAAACTACACTTATTTTATAAAGATACATGCATTCTTACAGAAACATCAAGCTTATAGGCATAGAGAGAAGTGGGAATAGGGATTAGTAACCACGGCTGGAAAAGGATATAAAACAACAGAGTGAACTCACACAGGCTGGTGATGATACCGTGCTGTGGAAGGAAGCATTGTAAAAAAGAGTGCGGTCCTAACGATGCTCAGGACCTGAATGCTGCTGCTTCCCCAGTCTCAGACTCATAGCTGAGAATTGGTGGCACTGGTTTAACGTGCGGATGAGAGAAACACATTCTCTTTTTCAAGCTTTCCATTCTCTCTCACACTATGGAAAAGTAGATTTTGGCCTTCACATTCTGCAAGAGTTTTGTGTTCTTCCTATCTACTCACAAATTATAGCTAAGAAAGGGGCTCTTCTGTCACCTATTTGATCTGTCCCAATTCACCAAAAATGTTGTAGGGGATCCTGATTGAAGAAACTGTGAAGTTTAACTAAAAAAGATGTTTTTCCTAAACTTACCTGGGAAGTTTCAACAATTTCCTTTTCTTTATTAAAGGAAGGGAAGTGTCAGCCATTATTCTGCCACCTTTCTGTTGACATTACTCTACCAAGATTATGTTCATTTCACTATGATGACAATGACTTTGTGGATTTGTTTTCCTTGATCATAGACCAGGAATTTTTTGGCTCAAAAATGTCTCCTACTTTACCATGGAAAAAGAAGTTTTCTAACTCCGCTAGCCACCCAGGATAGTTTTGGATCTCAAAGTATAACAGTACTTAATTACACTAATTCATCTATATTTCACTGATGTGGAATTAAACATAAGGACATTTTTGCACAGAACTGTCCTGAAGTGGATAAAGCTTCCTAATCTCTATTAATGCTGTTTAATTCTTCCTAATTGATGTATTTTGAGACCTAGAAGCAAAGCATTCAGTTAACCTCAATAGGGGATGGTAGTCCTTAATTTGAAGTGCTTTGCTCTGCTCTGAATTATAATGAAGAAAAACATGAAAATAAAATTCTCCCTTCATTTTTATATCATAATGCAAATGTATGCATGTACTTTTTTTTCTATGCAGAAAAAAGAAAGCCATGTATTTTAAAGCAATATATTGGTAAATAAACCCCATGAAATTTTGTGGCATGTAAGTCCTAGTTTCCTGCTTTGTAAATTAGAAATGATTATTTGATCAAGCCAAAAAATATAAACATGTAAAAATTTATAGCCAAGCTCTAAAACTAGCTCATTATATTTTCTGGACAAAAAAACAGCAGTTTTCTGACTCTCAGTTATTTAATCATAACCTACAGAAAAATCTTTCAGATTTATTCAGAAGATTAAGTGAGATGATGTACAAAATATTCGTTTACCATACATAGTGCATAACAAGTGTGTACGGTGCAATATGATATTTAAAAATTTTTAAATTTCCCTTAGAGCCTTGTTGTACATATTAGTTTATCACTCCAAGAGTTTGTGGCATGTGACAGAAGTCTTAGAGAAATAGGAAGTGTTGATTAATAACTTTTTGAAGATGAGATGTTGAAGAGAGAGATGTTTTCAAGTTTTGCTCTTTTCAATGTCAATATTTAGAAATGTGTTAATACATTCCAAGCTCCATGAATAGATCCTAAAAGACTCTTTTCAAGTTCTTTGATATTGAATTGCTGATTTATGCTACTTGTTTATACCATAATGACAGTATTTTAGAACATATGTCATCCAATTTTTAAAAGTGTCTTTTATGCCAGTAATTTTTTAAGAGCATGAAATTATTTCCATTGGGTTTTGTTTTTCTTTAAAATAAGTGCTACCTGAAAATGCACTATTTACTTATAAACTAGAAACTATTATATTATGCAGGGATGATTTTTAAATATTGAGTATAAGGAAACATACTACAGCAGGTAAGCAGCAGAGAACCAATGCTCAAATTGTATATATCAGTAATTACAAATAGAGTCATTATTTTTAATAAAATATGCATATGAATCTTTACAATTGGGGAAAACCTGCTATTAAACTATATTCCAGTTAGTTGTCATAATAATAATTCATCTAAAATGAATAACACATTAGAAAGTCATTTTGACTCATGAATATCAGCAGAATAATTTTCATATAACAAACTTTCTACCAGAAAGCAATTTTTCTTGGTAGTTTTTGGCAGATGTGGTAACTGTATATATTTTTTCAAAAGTACATTGAAAAAGAGCTCTTTGTTTTGTCATTTTCCCTTAGTAATCTATTCTAGTGTTCAGATTCTCAGAATTTGAGATTTGTTTTACTGTACTCTATTCTACTAGGGGTCTAGGAATTCCTTGTTAAAATACAGATATCACAGGTATTAACCAATAAATATTCATTTATAACATAATATAGGCCACACTGATGGCATTCATCTCTGTGGGTTCCTCAGGTCATGTTGAGAAACAGCTGTCAATAGATTTTGTATATTTCTGCTTTTGAGTGTGAAGTCACAGAATACTCTTTGTTTTGGATGATATTGGCAAAGATGCTGTATAATGAACCACTTTGAAATACAGAGACAGTGTCTTCCTTCAGAACAGAAGATTGTTTCTCTAATATAATATGTTTATATGTTCCAGCAAAGCAAAATTTGGGAAGGTTTACTTCAGTCGATTATAAAAGGTGGGGTTTCTTAAGCTTGAGGTTCTTCATCCAATGACTACTTTGCCCACATCATCCAGCTAGGGCATTATGCTCTGTATTTGTGACACATGATCTCATGGGTTGCATGCCTGGGCCCAATATGAAAAGGGAATCTTCTATTGCTGACTTAGGCTTGTGAAGAGATAAGAAGTAAATTGCACTGAAATGGGCAAACACTATTCTTAAGGAAATATTGAAATGAAACATTTACAAATCATTGCAGAAAATAATAGTGATCCTTCTGTGCTGCACTTTCACATAAATAAACATTAAACAAGAGAATGCTTGAGCATTCTAAGCTCTCTCATTCCCCCTTCCTCTTTAATCTATTTCCAAAAAACAGATGGAGTAATTATTCTGAAATCCTCACCAATTCCTGCCATTCTACAGCTCAAAAGTCTTCCAGTGCATTCATGTTTTTTTTTTAATATACCTAAGTTTGCTAGCCATGGCCTACAAAGTCCTGCCTGACATAGTCCCTTGTTATGACTTCAGCTATGATAACTCCTTTCATTTACTTCCTCTTCCCCACCACGTAGGCCAGCTTGATACTCATCAAACTTGTCAATATTTCTCTCACCTTGAGAACTTTACTTTTGCTTTTTTCTTCCTAGGCCCCTTCCTTCCTAGAGATCTTGTTTGTTCCTACCATCCAGCTCTCTTTGTATCTCATACTTTTGTCAAAGACAGGTGACTGAGAGTGTTTGGAGTTGTTTTCTGTATCTTCTAATCTGTTTCACTGATCCTTAAGTCTGGTGTTTTTTGGTTGTTGTTTGTTTATTTTTGCCAGTACCATGTTTTTAATCACAGTAACTTTGTATTATAATTTCAAGTCATGAATTGTAATACCTCCTGCCTTGCCTTTGCTGCCAAGAATTGTTTTTGCTATTCTAGGACTCTTCTTTTTCTAAATGAATGTTAGGAATGTTTTCTCTAGTTCTGTGAGGTATGTTAATGGTATTTTTATTGCGATTGCATTAAATGTGTATAGAAATTTTGAGAGTATGACCATTTTTACTATGTTGGTTCTTTCTATCCATGAGCAATGGATGTCTTTACATTTTCTGATATCCTCTTCAGTCTCCTTTTCAGAGTACTATAATTTTCAATGTATAGATTTAAATTTTTTTTATTTTAAAGAGAACAAAACAAAACAAAACAAAGCAGATCAAAACCAAACAATACAAGCAACACATCATTTCAAAATAAGACAACAGAAAATCAACAGTGGCTACCATAATGTTTCTTATTTTCTTCCAAATAGTTGTCCATATCTTCACACATAATGAATTCAAATAAAATGAAATAGTATAAAACTGATCAAAGCAAAAGAATGAAAGTATTACAGGCCTTCAAAACCAGACAATAGAAAAATCAACACTGGCTACCATAATGTCTCTTGTTCTCTTCAAAATAGCTGTCCATACCTTCACACATATTGAAATCAAATAATACAAAACAGACTAAAACCAATCAAAAAAAAAAAGAATAAAAGCATTATTGGACTTCACAACAAGATGATAGGAAATCAGCAATGGCTACCATAATGTCTCATTTTCTTCAAAGTAACTGTGCCTACCATCACATGTAATAAAATCAATTCTTGTAAACTCTTTAGCAGAAGTTCTATGCATATATAAGCCTATATATGTACATCTATCCTTTATGTATTAGAGGGAAAAACAAAACAAAACAAATTACCAGAAAAACAAGAAACAAAAGAGAAAATAAATAACAATAACAAAGATCCCAAAAGAATAACAATATAGGCTTGCAAAACAAGGTGGTAGGACCATAAATAAAGTTGTTATTTTGCAGAGTTATCTTCAAAAGAGTTACTCAAGTTACCATATATAAACATGCAAAATTGATCTAATCCTATGAATGTTAACTGTTTTGTTCCAAGAACCAATAGAATTAGTAATATAATCATCTAAGCTATCTCAAATGTGTATGTACAAATTTGTATCTTTTTTCTTTTCCTTTCCTTCTTTTCTCTTATTTTTCCCTATTGAGCAGTTTCTTTCCCTTTCATGTATTTGTTGAAGGTTTTGTATCTTACTTACTCTTTCAGTTTCTTACACTAGGGAAACAATACAGTATTTACACATGTGGGTTTGATTTATTTCACTTATAAGTATGGTTTCAAATCACATCCATTTACTTAGAAAAGCCTCAGTGTGATTCTTCTTTATAACTGAGTGGTACTCCATCATATAAAAATGCCACATCTTTTTTGTCTATTCCTTAGTTGATGAGCATTTAGGTTGTTTCCAAGATTTGGCTATTACAAATTGTGCTGCTATAAACATGTGGTATCATGTCTTCAATTCTTGTTGGAATATGCCCAGAAGTAGGATAGTTGGGTCAAATGGGACTTCCAATTCCAGCTCTTTGAGGAACCTCCAGACTGACTTCCATAGTGCTACACTCCAACTAGCAGTGCAGAAGAGTTCCTTTTTCCCCACAACCTATCCAGAATTTGTTATTGGTTGATTTCACAATCTTGGCTATCCTTGCTGCAGTGAGATGGAATTTCAGTGTTGTTTTAATTTGTATTTATCTAATAACCAATGATGATGAACATTTTTTAATGTATTTATTTGACATTTGTATTTCTTTAACTGAGAAGTGTGTATGCATCTCAGATGCCAATTTTCAGATTGGGTTTTCAAATTTCAGGGGTCTGATACTTTTATTTCTTTATATATTCTAGATAGAAATCCTTTGTCTGAAGGACAGTTGACTAAGATTTTTTCCCCAATTTGTGGGTTTTCTTTTCACTCTGTTGGAGAGTTCTTTTGACATGCAAAAACATTTTAGTAAGATGAGATCTCAGTTATTGATTCTGGGAAGTACTTCACATGCAGTTTGATTTTTGTTCACGAGTTCTCTGCCTATGCGTATGTCTTCAAGATTTCTGCCTACTTTGTCTTCCAGCAGACTCGGTGTTTCTGTTTTAATATTTAGATCTTTGATCCATTTTGACTTTAGTTTAGTGCATGGTGATAGGCATGGGTCTAATTTTAGTTCTCAGCATATGGAAAGCCAGTTTTTCCAACACCACTTATTAAAGAGGCTATCTTTCTTCCAGTAAGCATATTTGGTTCCTTCATCAAAGATAAGGTGACTGAGTGTGTTTGTATTTGTGGTTGTATCTTCCAATCTATTCCATTGATTTTCAGGTCTGTTTTTATTCCAGTACCATGTTGATTTTATCACAGTAGCTTTGTAGTACAACTTCAAATCAGGGGTTGTGATGCCTCCTGCCTTGCCTTTGTTGCCCAGAATTACCTGTGCTATTCTAGGTCTTTTCTGGTTCCAGATGAATTTTAGGAATGATTTCTCTAGATCTGTGAGGTATGCTAATGGTATTTTGCATTAAACATGTATAATAATTTTGGAAGAATGGCCATTTTCACAATGTTTGTTCTTCCTATCCATGAACAAGGAATGTCTTTCCATTTTCTGAGATCTTCTTCAATTTCTCTTTTCAGAGTATTGTAATTTTCACTGCATAGATCTTTTACTTCCTTTGCTAGATAGATTGCTAAGTATTTCATTTTTTTTGGATGTTATACTAAAGGGTGTGGCTTCTCCTATTTCTCTCTCAGTAAGTTTGTTGTTTGTGTACAGGAATGCTATTGATTTCAGAGTGTTGACTTTGTATCCAGCTATATTACTGAATTTGGTTATTACTCCTAGATGTTTTTCAATGGAGCTTTGGGGGTCTTCTATGTAGAGTATCATGTCATCTGCAAATAATGATAATTTAACTTTTTCTTTTCCTATACTTATTCCTTTTATTTCTCTCTCTTGTCTAAGTACTCTGGCTATTATTTCCAGAACTATATTGGATAGGAGTGGTGATAATGGATATCCTTGTCTTGTTCCTGATTTTAGAATGAAACCTTTCTGTTTTTGACCATTTAATATGAGGCTGGCTGTTGGTTTGTGATAGATGGCTTTTATCTGATTGAGGTAAAGACCATCTATTCTAATTTTCTGAAGGGTTCTTATCATGAGTGAGTGTTGTACTTTATCAAAAGCTTTTTCTGCATCTATTGAAATGATCATGTGATTCTTATCTTTGGCTCTACTGATTTGATGTATTACATTTATTGATTTGCATATGTTGAACCATCCCTGCATTCCTGGGATGAATCCCACTTGGTCATGGTGTATAATCTTCTTGATGACTTGCTGTATTGTTTGCCAGTATTTTATTGAGAATGTTTACATCTATGTTCACTAGGGAGAATGGCCTGTAATTCTCTTTTTTGGCTGGGTCTTTCTCTGGTTTTGGTATTAGGGTAATACTTGCTTCCAGGAATGAGTTAGGGAGACTTGCTTCTCTTTCAATTTTATTGAAGACTTTTAGGAGTGTTGGCATTAAGTCTTTCTTGAATTTCTTGTAGAATTCAGCTGTGAATCCATCAGGACCTGGGTTTCTTTTGTTGGTAAGGTTTTAATTACATTTTCAGTTTCATTAACTGAAATTGGGTTATTCAGCAGTTTTACATTTTCTTGATTCAGTTTTGGTAATTCATGTGTTTCTAGGAATCTGTCC
>RJWM01024621.1:0-30728 GCA_004363535.1 Dasyprocta punctata | reverse complement strand
TATACTACTAAATGCATTAACTGGTGAGAGAGAACAGTTGATATTCATATGATCAGATCAATCCTACATGTCTTTATCTGTCAATCTGAACAGCCCCCTTAATGGTAATAATATACAATGTTGCAACCACTGTAAAATTCCAACCATCTAAATTCCTAAACCTATAATTTTACAGTATAGGATATGTTGTTGTTGTTAGCTGAATCCTTTAGTTTTTTTGTTTCTCTTAAGTATGACCATTCTTTTATCCTTTATTGGTTTCACTCTGAACTATTTAGCTTGATTATATTAGACCTGATATTATGGGTAGTTATTTCAATGATAACAAGAGGTACTCTAAGGGGAAAGGAAGAAAGGAAGGGAAAAAGAAAAAGACATAAATTTATAAATATGCATAAATAAGATAGCTAATAAAACTGTATTACTAAGTATATTAACTACTGAAAAAGAAAAATTAGTATTACCAAATTGATAAACCTTGGGTGTCTATGTCTGTCAATATAATCAACCCCTATGAAGGTAATGATATGTAATTTTGTAACTACTGTCAAACTTCAACCACCTCAGAGTGTAAACCTAGAGTGTAATTGTATCAGATCTGTCATTGTTGTTGTTTGTCTTTCCTGCTTTTCGTTTCTATCTTTTGTATCTATTTTCTTTTAAATAAAAAAAAAGAATAAGACCAACCCAAACAGAACATTGAATAAACCAAAAAAAACAAATCAGGACAAAACAAAACAGTGAGAACAATGTTAGATTTCAAAAACAAGACAGAAGGAAATCCCCCATATTTGCTATATTGCATATTGTTATCTTCTTAATAGATGATCAGAATACTGGCCTTAGACCTGCAAATTTAATCAAATGACACAAGCATTAAGTTGTTTTGGTACCTCAGTTGCTGTCAACTCAGCCTGTCCTGTGGAGCAGCTGGTTGCTAATAGGGGTTGTGGGGTGGTGTTCTTGCCTCCTAGTCTGTGCACCATTTGGCTCACAGGAAGGACAAATTGGTTTCTTGTTACTCCTCCCAGGCTCAGCATAGCTTGCAATGACTGATAGGAAGGGTAAAGCAGTTTCTTGTTACTTCTCCCAGGCCCATCATGGCTTCCATGTATATTAATAACACATTTTCTTTATGCATTCATCTATTGATGGACGTATGTGTTGCCTCCATCATTTACCTATTATGAATTGTACTTCTGTAAACACAAGAATGCCTGTATCACTATCATTGCAATATGTTGTCTTTGAATTTTTCCAGGGAAGGTATGGTTGGATCAAATGTAATTTCTATTTTTAGTTTTTTGAGGCATCTACATGCTGATTCTCATGCCAGTTTTATTAGTTTAAATATCCTGACTGACAATGTAGGATAGAGCCACTTATTAAAACACACTCACAGAACATACTGGAAGGGGAAACAGTGAATCTCTTGAAGTCATAAGTAGAAACAATGACTTTCTGAAAAGAACCCCATTTAACTATATGCTTCTATACTCTTCCATGAACTACACAATATATTTGCAGAAATGCTACATAAATGTTTACAATACACTATCCAATATATTCTTTTTGCATTGTTTCACAAATGGCTTTTTGTACTCCTTAATTATATATGATTTGAATTCATTGAATATACAACTTTATTTGAAATTTGCCAGCTGCTTTCAAAAATGCCTGTTATATTCACTGGATCACAGTAAAATTGATTTGTATATCTTCTCACCATCACTTTGAAGTCAACAACTTCTAAGCTTGTGTAATTTCTGAATCTGTGAGTGTGTTTGATAGGACTTTGCATTTGTAATTTGTAGACCATCATTAAAATTTAACAGTAGATTTTATCTTTGTAAATCTTTTTGTCTATATGTTGTTAAGGTCAATGTGGATTAATAGCCTATGTTCTAACTAAATGAATATAGGATTACATCTATCATTTCAAGTATGTGCCTTGTTCCACTCAAATTTTTGTGATTATGCTACATGATTTAAGTACACATACTAAGGCATAAATAAATCACACTGTATTTTAAAGTTGTGTTGAGTGATCTCTCCCATTAAATTATATATGCCGATATTGATAAACACATTATCTAGGATCATTTCAAATACATTATTTGGAGTTGTACCATAGTAGCTATCAAAGACCATGAAATTATTCTAATATTTGAAGGAAAGAAACACATGACATCACAATGGATAATCTGTCCACCAGTGAGTCAAAATCCCAAAGTGTAGTACACAGATACCCTGGGGTAAGAGATGTTTGGAATTTGTACTGCTTTGCTGGAATTTTCTCTCACATATATGAAAATAATTGTACAATGATAAGGGAGCACTCCAGTTAAGTGAGAACCACATATAGACTAGACTTCACTTTCCTTTGCTGGATTTAATCATCACAAAAGTTACATGAGGAGAGCATAGGATGACAGGGTTATTAGTGTGTAGGATATTTCAGTAGAGCATCCATGCTAGAATACAAAGGAGTCTGTGGGTCAGAACAGAAAGGTGCAGAGGGAGGAGAGAAATCAGAGTAGGTGTGCCTAATTATACTGAATCCATAGAAGGATAGGCTGAAAGAGTATATTCTTTGTATAATGGCATGCAGAATTGCACCAACATAGGCCATAAAAATGATGGTGCATAAACTCTGAATGTCATCCTTACGGAACAGAGTGGTGGTTTTACTGTGGCTGCGTGGAGAACATATTCCAACTCAGTCAAGAATAACCAGTCTGTTTTTCCAGACACTAAATCCAAAAACATCCCTTTAATATGCTGAAAGTATAAAATGACTTATTTTGACACAAACTTTAGTAACACATTTCATGGTAAACAGAGTCAGACATCTGCTGAAAAGAATAAGACATGCACACGAAAGTGTATTTGGTTGTGCAGTTTGGAATTCCCAGTGAGAAATGTAATGAGTCCTAAATTCCCATGACAACAAAATGATAAACTCCTAGTAAAAGGAAGAAGAGAATGTTGTGCAGTTCAAGATTCTCTAGGAATCCCTTCAATACAAATAGAGTAACTTCAGTGATAGTCTTCATGTTGAAATCTCACAGAACAAAATGGAAGTTATTGAAAAATTACAGTTTGAGAAATATATGTCATTTACACATGGAATAGGCAATAATAACCAGACTTTAGCATGTGCTGTTTAGTAACTGAAAGTATAAAACTTAGTATAAAAATAAAAAACACACCTGTCCTTGCAGTTCAGGTTATATCTTCTAAAACATTCTTCAAATTACCTGAAATTTTTTCTTTCCCAAGGAACAGCAACTGTCCTCACATGGAACACATGGTACAGTGCACAAGAGAGGCCCCAAGGAGGATAAACTCCAGTTATCTGCTGGCTCACAGTAGCGATGTAGTGCTGGACTTTGTAAAAGAAATGTAGACAGTTCTGGAATAACAACCCCCTACCTGATGCTACTTAATGGATGAATAGCATTCTTTGAAGTCTGTTTACAGTGCTTTAGATTTGCTTTTGTCTGATGGTTAGTGATGTTGGACATTTTTGTAGAATCGTTGGACATTTTTTTTAAAAAAAGAAAAGCATATTCAAGTTATTTGCCTATAAATTAAATAGTTTACTATGAATTTAAAAGTTATTTTATTGTAAGTATTTATCTCACAGTAGATACATGGTTTACAAATCATTTCCTTATTTTGTACTTCACTGGCTTGCCTCTTCACTTTGCTGATTGTTTCTGTTATGACCATAATCTTTTGTAGTTTGTAAAGCCACCTATTTTATTTTTATTTCTATCATTTAGTGTTTTAATAAGAAAACTTATTGCTCAGCCCAAAGACTGAACTTTTTCTTTAGAATGTTTTTCTTGGAAATATGATTTATAGTCTCATGTTCAAATTGTCATTATATGTAGAACTGACTTTTCTATATGACATGAGACCGGGGTCTATTTTCATGGATTCATATATATCCATGTTCAGCTCCCTCTTTTTTTTCCCTACCCATGAGCTCTCCTGGATTATTCTTAGTGTTTATTTTTCCTCTTTAATCTTTGATTCACTAAATAATTGAATGTTTTAATTTTACTCTAAAGTGTCATCATAGTCATACAAATTTATGAATAAAAAATTGGTATTTTGATTCATGCATATTGTTAGTAATTAGCATATGCAACAAATTATGCCTTTGTAATTTCTTTAGGGTGAATAAATGGTACTCTTCATTTTTTGATAGATATTACTTTAAAAAATTAACCTTTAATTGCTTTTATTATTTTGTTTTTCCATCTTTATCAGGCTTTGTTTACTTTTCTTTCTCACATTCAATAACAGTAGCTGCTTATCTTACCTTTTTGTGTTTAATCACACTGAAGTATAATACTTGCACGTGAGTGACACTTTATGTATTGCTTTAAATTATTAGTCTTCTTGTATATTTTACAGGTAATTTTAATCTAACAATATTGAAAATCATATTTTATTTTTAAAATATTATGTAACATTCCTTGCATTGTATGTGCAATGTTAATTTTTTGTTGTATTACACTGTGATCTGAAAATAGGGCTTCCTTTAACTAAATGTACTAAGCTTTTGGAAATTTATAAAACGCTTGTAATCATGTAATAGTAATGACTCATAGAATCTTGAGATGACTCAAAAGAAGATGTGAATGTCTGCTTTTAAAAACTGTAGAATTCACACATTATAAATACCAATCAAGACCAAAGAAAATTAAACATCCAAATAATATAATAATATAGGAATTCATGTAATGCTCTGTACATAAGGAAGTAGGCTGGGAAATAACACAGTACATGGGCTTCAGTAGTTGGAATAGGAGGAAGCAATGAGAAACAGTGTGGTCAAAATCAATGTCAGTGAAAATATGTTTATTAGGCAAACACTGGAAAAAAGAGCTGCACTGGTCCTGGGAGCTGCTGTTCCAGATGAAGACCCATCATTGGACACTAGTGACAATTCCCTATATCTACTGCACATTTTTGTCTCTTCTAATTACTACAAAGATTTTCAGTTTGTCCTTCTGTGGATACAATGTCATTAGTCATTTCTACTGTGACAGTTTCCCCTTATTAATTCTTGCCTGCTCAGACACACATGAAATTGAATTGATAATTCTGACTACAGGAGCTTTTAATTTGATTTCCTCTACTCTGGTGGTCCTCATGTCCTATCTACTCATCCTTGTAGCCATTCTGAGGATGAACTCGCAGATGGCAGGTGCAAGGCCTTCTCCACCTGTGGGTCCCACCTCACCATGGTCACAGTGTTCTATGGGACTTTGATGTTTATGTACTTGCAGCCAAAGTCCAGTCACTCCAGTGACACTGACAAAGTGGCTTCCATATTTTATACCTTGGTCATCCCCATGCTGAATCCTTTGATCTACAACTTGAGAAACAGAGATGTAAAATATGCTTTTCATAGGACATGGAAAAAGATATGCAAATATTTTTCTTTAAATTCCTGTACAGTGTAAGTCATGCAATATCATTGCTCTCCTCCACAGATGGGCTGCATTTATCTTAAAGTTTGGACTCTTGTCTTACTTAAACTTCAAAATGTTATAATTGCATCGATGAGCAAAACATTAAAAAACAGTGACTTCCTTGAGTCAGAGAAAGCAATTGTAGTCCAATTTTCAATGAACTTTTCTGATGCATTCAAATGGTATAGTCTATCAATAAAGCTGGTATGGTATATGACAGTGTAAAAGAGTAGTGGGTACAGAAGATGAGTGAAAAGCCTTTTTAGTTCTTTGAGGTCCTGGGGTCTAATTCTGGAGTCTTCACACTAAGCTACATCCCCAGCATGCAGCTCTTTAGGTATATGTGTATGTATGTATGTGTGTATTTATTTTGAGACAGATTATTAGGAAATCTGTCAAATATTCAGCTGGGGCTTCATTTTACATTCCACCAGCCTCAGTCTCTGATATTACAAAACAATTTTTTTTTAACTATTCTTAGCAATTGCAGTAAACTTTCTTGTGTCCAGGGACAATTTTGTGTCTGCACTTCTGTTTTTGTGCGAGAACAATGTTACTGTTTTAGGCTTCATATACTCCTAGCTGGTCATGTTAAAACCAGACTTGACTGAGTTTCAGTAGGCTCATTGTAGTGTGATGGCTGCAAAGAATCTGTCCTATAGGATCTCAAGTGTGCTAATTAGACATACTAATATTGCAATCTTAGCACACTTTTCCCATCAGTGACCCTACATTCATGTATTAACCCAATAGAGCCTACTCACTCAACAGAATGTGCTACACAAAAGGCTGCTGTTTCCTTGTTCCTCACATGAGTTAAACCAACTTAAAACGTCAGTTTAACAATAAGTCTATTTATTTATTTATTTATTTTCTTTTATCATTTTATATCCGGGAATGGAATTCAGCATCTCGTGGCACACTGTCACTGAACTCTATTCCCGGTCCTAAGCAAGACCTTTAAAGACCCATGGTCGCTCAGATGTCTACAGCTGTCCAAGAAAAGTCAATCTTCCATTAAAGAGGTGTGGTGCTTTGCATGCAGAATGGATAACAGATTCTGGCCTTAACTTAGACATAAGAGCATCCAATCATGGAATAGGATAGAAATACATACATAACACACTAGGTGCAGGGCTACACATGTGTCTTGGTGTTAAGAGTGCTTGATAGCAGGGTCAAGACCTGGACATAAGTGCTCAAATGCCAAAATCAACAACAACAACAACAGAAAGATATTATATGTATACATTCAACTCAAAGAATGAGGGAATTAGGTCAAAAAAAGAGAAGCCGTTGTTTGGTCTGAGTGACTGCACTAGGCCCAAAAGCTCAGACCAAACTAGAATGTGCCAAGTGCCAGGATATCAGATGAAACTTCAAAAGGGGTCAGTTTTCTGGATAGTAAGAGTTTCAAAGGAACCCACTCAGAAGTGCCTCAGTTTCCATAAGCTAAGGAAAATGCTATTTTAACCCCGGAACGGGCGGGGAGCGGGCTGCCAGCAAGGCTCCGGCATAGGCTCGGGAGCTGGAGGAGGAGTCCTAGGAAGAATCACAGGAGGAGGAGGAGGAAGAGGAGGAGGAGTCGCAGAAACAATGGTGAGAGGAGGAGGAGTTAGTGTAGGAGGAGGGGGAGGAGGAGGAGTCAGAGGAGGAAAAGTTGGAGGAGGAGGAGTCGAAAGAGCAGTCGGCTGAGGACTTGGTGGAGGAGACTGAGGAGGAATCGCAGAAACAGCAGTGAGAGGAGTGGGAGGAGGAGTTGGTGGAGGAGGAGGAGTCAGAGGAGGAGTTGGTGGAAGAGGAGGAAGAGTCAGAGTCGGAGGAGGAGTTGGAGGAGGATTCGGAGGAGGGCTTGGTGGAGGAGGAGGACCTGGAGGAGGAGGACTTGGCAGAGGAGGAGGAGAGCTTGGCGGTGGAGGAGGAGTCGGAGGACAAGCAGCCGAAGGAGTTGGCAGAGGAGGAAGAGGAGTTGGCAGAGGAGGGGGAGTTGACAGAAGAGGAGGAGGAGTTTCCGGAGGTGGAGGAGCTGGAGGAGGAGGAGGAGTTGGCAGAGGAAGAGTCGCAGAAACAGCAGTGAGAAGAGGAGGAAGAAGAGGAGGAGGAGGAGGAGGAGGAGGAAGGATCCCAAGAAGAGGAGGGTCAAACACAGCAGCAGTAGGAGCAAGAGGAGGAGGAGGCAGCAGCTGGGGTAGCAGAGGCGGCTGTTGCTGTGGAGACCTAGGCTGCCCTGACTGCCAGGTTGGCACAGGGGCTGATGGAGGAGGAGTCCCAGGCCCTGGTGGCCTTGGTCTCAGGGCTGGAGGAAAGATCCGCCCACGACTTGGCCATTGGGGGCCCACTAAGCCTTACCAGCAGGGGTGGCCAAAGCACCAGGGCCTTCTGAGCAGCCTCACAGAATCTGTGAAGCATCTGGTGCTGCAGTGGCTGCAGACATACTTCAGTAAGGACCTAGACGCCGCCCGGAGCTGCTCAACAGACACAAACCAGGTTCCACTCAGGTCAGGAATGAGAGATGAGCCTGTCCTGTATACAGAGGAGTACAACTCTAACACCCATGATGTGCAGAGTGCTCCTGAGGCGCGGTCAGTAATGCAGAAGTGGCTTCCACATCCAGTATGGCTTCAGATGCACTTCCAACAGGCAGCTGTGCAGAAAACAAGGCATCGCCCGCTCAGGGCCCGAACATCTGCACCACTAGTTGTTCTCCCAGAGCCCCTGATAAAGGCAGAGCTGATCCACCCCCATCTCCATGGCCACCTCTGGGGACTCTGGAGGCCGAATGCGCTCATTCTGTCCCACAGCACAGCACCACCAGCTCAGAAAGGGCTCCCAGTGGGAGCGGCTCTGGAAACCTGGCCACCTCTCTTGCCGATTCCTGAAATTGGAGAACAGGTCAGCTCAGAGAGCCTCCTTGTTATCGTGGGAAAACACGTGGTGGGGCAGCAGCTGCTCTAAGGCTGTCTCAACTGCGAAATGCACCTTATCAGGTGCGGGTCAGAGAGATGCGGGCCAAGCCACACCACGCGCGGTCTTATGATGTCACCAGCTTAACAGCATGCAGAACACTGCGCTGTGTAGAGTCGGCAAGTTCTTTCAGCAATGTGGAAACAATTCCCCCTGTTTTTTCTTGTCTCGATTCTCTTGTTAGGAGTGAGGTAGATAGCACAGATACACAAGCCAGAACACCAAAGGGGAACGCTCCATCTCTCCCTGTTCAGAAGCCCACAACCCCAGAGTCGGTTTCCACAGGAATGAAAAGTCCTTTTTCCCTTAAATGACCTCTGACTCCATCTAGTGAATTAAGGGACACTGGTCAAAGAACAGACAGACAGGACAGTGTTAGAACTGAAACAAATAAGACACCTATACAAATAGACAAGCAGGAAGTGGCTTTCCATGCCCAAATGTCAGTATCCCTGCAGCCAATGGGTCAGCTTCTGGAGGAGGTGGCAGAGGTGGTAAGATTAGGACAGAGGTTGCTTCTAAACCCCTAAAGGAGCAGGAAATGAAAGTACCAGTGGCACCAAAAATCTCTGTACCAATCACCAGTTCTTCAGTGCCCACCAGCAATCATTGCTTTGCTGGGATAACAACTTCTCCATCAACCATGAGTTCTCCTCGAGCATTAGCAAACGAGGTACAAAGGCCCTCTCCCAGCAGCACTGGCAGTCACCTGTTTCGATTTTTACCTCCAATTGTAACATCCATGGAGGCAGTTGTACTACCTCCATCATTTACTCCATTTACATTTAGTGTGCCTACTGCAAAAACAGAACTTCCTGGCTCCAGCAGGGCTTTAGAACCAAATCTAAGGGGCTTACCTCAAGACATCACTGCAGGGAACAGAACTAACTGTAAGAGGCAAAATGAAGACTGGGAGAGCCTGTCGAGACACGCAAAACTCCTGAAAGACGGAGGCATTGCAGATGTTCAGAAAAGCCCTGAAGGTCACCCACGCCAAAGAGGAGATTCGCTTGCTGCTCAGCCTACCACAACGGGGCCAGTAGTTGATACAAACGCAGCAAGCGGTACCTTCTCTTCCAGCAGAATCACATGCGAGGAATGTGTAAAATCTGGATCATTCTGGAAGTGTGATACATGTCTGTTTCAGAGCAATGGAAAAAGTCCTAAACACACTGGAATTGGGACACGGGGCAAAAGTGGCGAAGCAACTCTGCCTGCATTGGGAACGGGCTCTGGAGACAAATTTCAATCAGTAATAGGGACTTAAGATTGTGACGCCTGTTTAATTCAAAACAAATCTGAGGCCAGGAGATGTGTGGCTTGCGAAACCCCGAAGCCTGGAATTATGGTGAAGCCAGTCCTCAGGGGGACAGTGGTTTCAGAAAGTGCTTTCACTACAACTACTTCATCTTCCTGCAGCACTCTTGCCTCTGGTACCTTAAGGTTGGGACATAAATTCAAAAGGCCTGTGGCATCATGGCAGTGTCTGCCACGTCCTTCTCTAGCCATGTTCTGTTGACAAGGTCCAAACATGGAAGAAGATAGATTTTCAAGGAGGACGTCTTCTAAGAAAAGGCCGCAGCATAAAAATTGACTTTGTGGAGCCGGGCATGGTGGGGCATGCCTTTAATCCCAGCACTTGGGAGGCTGAGGTAGGCAGAGCGTTGTGAGTTCGAGGCCGGCTTGGGCTACAATGCAAGCGCAAGGACGGTCCGAGCTACATAGTGCGACTCTGCCTCAAAAAACCAGGGCCGGGAGTTTGGCTCAGTGGCTTAAGCGCCTGTCTGGCAGGTGCGAGGGTGTGAGTTCGATCCCCGGTGCCAAAAAAAAAAAAAATTGGCTTTGTGGGAATGGGTTAGCATTTCTTGGGAACTATAATGTTAACTTGTGCGCTGATCCAATTTGAAGGATTTCTTTTATTTCCTTTCCTGTGCACCAAATTAGTAAGCAAAATATAAAAACTCCCTAAGAACAAAGGGATAGTTAATGAAATGCTTTTTTACAATTAACAGTATATTGGTCTGACATTTGAGTAGGACTAACGAGATCAAGGTCAGACCAGAAGTTTGGGAGCTCTTGAAGATAATAATAATAACCAGCTGGCTGGGGCTGTCTAGGAACTTCCTTACAGAGAGGCTGATATATCACTATAGAGACAAAGTAGATAACACGTCCTTGCAACTGCAAGAACATCACAGGGAGATAGGGGGCTAAACTAGGGCTGAGTATAATCTTATGTTTTGTAGGCTTCTAGATAGGATACCACTATGGAGCACTTATTAGTAGTAAAAACACGCTTCAAGGTCTTTAACTAGATATAAATTTTTTGCCTATGCTAACTAATCATGTAATTATAGAAACCATGTTATCATAGAAACACCTGTTGATTTTCTTCTTTTATCTAAACTTTCAACCCTGGCCAGAAAAAAAGTATATAATATTCTGTTTGAGCTTACAATAAACGAAGCAGATTCACACAGTCTCTGAGCTGTTTGTGTGTCTGTTACCCACGCGCCAACGCTCAGCCCACCTTCTACGACTCTGTGGACCTAGCCCGGCTGGACCGTGGCAAGTGTCCACTACACTGTGTTGCTAATAAACCAGAAGACAACAAATGCATGTCCTGCATGGCTTAGAAACCAACAAGTGCAGTCCCTTCTTCACGCAGCAGCGCTGGACCTGCTCCCCACCGCCCAGAGACTGTCTAGGATTGGACATGCTCAGAAGGCCTGAGGGGACAGGGAACTGCAAAGTGTGCCCAGTGCACAATAAAGCACACTCTCCCCCATGTGTGTAGCATGTCAAAGTGCCCAGCCAGGCGTAAAAACCTCACTTTGAAGGCCCTGGCACCTCTTCTTCATCTCTCAATCCAGTGGCCCCATTCTTCAAATTTGATAACTCTTAATTCTCTTTTAGGCCTTCTCAGACTGTAACAAACCAGAAATTTTAAATTGGGAGATCAGAGAAGACTCAAAGGAAGTGTATCATCTGATTCTGGGTCCGTACAACCTAGGTGTAAACACTTCACAGTTTATAAACCGACTGTGGCTGCCTTTGGCTCTGAACGGGCCAGCGAGCCTGTGAGCGGCTCTCCCCTGCACCACCCTGCTCCGTCCAGTCTGTCTCAGGCTTTGCTCTCTTCTCAGGACAGCACACCAGCAGCCACATCCAGCACAGCTACCACTGTCATCGCACCTGCCTTTGAATCAGGACCCAGCAGGAAGACGACTGCAACCTTGGCATTCAGCCTGGGAGGGACACCCACTTTTAGCTCTGCAGGATCCTCCCTTGCATGTGGTGTTGGGTGGTCAGCGCCATCTGCCAGGCCGGTCTTTAATGCTAACCGGCCCATACCACTTGGAACAAATCAAGGGACAGACAGCCTAATCTCCTGAGTTTAGGTCCCCATTTTCCTCAATAGTGTGATTTTTTGGTGGTTCTCAGCCTGCACCACCCACTTTTGGCTCCATGTCCAGCAGAAGTCAGTCACCTGTGTTTGGACAGCTGCCTAGTCAGTCCCCATCTGGTTCAGGAACAGCCCCCAATTCCATTTCAGTCACTCAGATATGGCAGCAGCACCACAGATCTCAAAATCACAAAAATAATCCAGCAGGAGCAGTCACATGTGAGGCCACTCCTAGCACACCTGCAGCCTCGGCTCAGCCTTCTGCCCAGGTGGTGGTATATTTACCCAGTCCGCAGCAGCAGCATTTAAGGTGGGGTCAAAAAGCAAAGCTATGTCCTCTTCTTCTGGATCTTGTTCCTGGTCACAAAGCAAGTGTTAATATAAACAACAGGAAATAAAGGTCACAGTGATGTGATACTCAACAACCTGAACACAGCCAGTGCTCTTTGTCCAGACCCTGGATTGTAGCACAGGCCGGGTTTATCTCAAGTCAGATGCCCAAAGGCTTAATGTGGATTCCCCTTCCTCTCTTTACATAAACACCTCCTCATCTTTCCAACCTCATTTAAACATGTGCACACACATATATAGAAGTATTAAGTAGAGGAGCAAATGATTCTTCAGAAAAAATATTTCAGGATCCCTCATGATTCACTGATTTGCTGTAGTCGGGCTGTACACAGGAATAGCGTCTGCATGCTGAATGACTTTATATACAGATTCGGCATCCGCACCACTACTCGTGTTCCTCAGCACTTACGGGACACGCTAAGTACAGCTGAGGAATCCTGTATATGTTGCATTCTGCATAGATGAGAAGACACTGATGACAATGACTTCTATGCTGGGTGTGTGCTGGGGTATGTGTGGAGATGGGTGTACCATGTGCTAAAATTTTCTGACACAGAAGGTCTAACGGAAGCGTGGTAAAAACTTTTTACATCTGCCTTAGATCCTTTTAGAGCTCATTCATTCTCCACGGAAGAACTACACGCTCCTTCTGTATTTCCATCTTTCCACACATAAATCTGAGCTTAAAGTAAAGGAAAGAGTAAATATTCTGAAAGGCCAGCTGGAAAAGTGTGAAAAGAACTACAATGCAAACGTGTGTCTGACTAGATAAACCTTCCTCCTGAGACCCCCCCCCCCAGAAGCGGCCTAGCTTGGGGTTGAGAGTGGGAACAGGACCTTAAGACTTGAGGGGACAGGAAAGAAAGCAGAAAAAGAATAGACAAGGGAATTTTGTTTCTGCTTCAGTAGTTCAGGTTTCTGAATTTATTCTGTACAGTAACTTATTAGCAGAATTTTTCAGGTCCCAATTCTAGCAATAAAACACTTATTTAAAAACATACAATCCTGTGAGTAAAAAGTGTATTTATTTATCTTATATTAGTAGATTGCTAATCTACAAATTACAGAGCAGAATACAGAGTATACTCTTGGTTGTATAAAGTCCATACAAAGACTGGAAGAATACATACCAAAATATAAACAGGATGGACCAGCGTTTTAATTTTCTGATTAATGATATTTTTTGAAGTGGATACCTAATACATATTCTCTTTAGAAGAACAATGCTATTTTAAACAAATGATTCTATTATGCTGCAAATTTCCTGGAAAACATCATGGGTGTTGGGTAAAATAAAAGCACAAAACTGGATAGAAATAAGCAGGTACTATAATTAAAGTCTTAGAAGACTCAAGAAACTGGAGAATTGAACATAATTTAGAACCGAGCATGGTGGTACATACCTCTAATGCCAACACTCTGGAGGCTGGGATAGGAGGAGCGTTGTGAGTTCGAGTTTGGCTTGGGCTACAACATTAGGGCAAGGCCGGCCTGAACTACATAGTGTGATGCTGTGTCAAAAAACTAGAGCCGGGAGTTTGCTCAGCGTCTTATGGACCTGCCTGGCAGGTGTGAGATTGTGAGCTCAATCCCCAGTGCCACAAAAACAAAGACACACACACAGACACACACACAGGCACACACGCACACACCCAAAACCCAGGTAATTTAATACCCAAAACAGAAGACCCAGGGAAGCGGAGAAAGTATAAAATCTCGGGAAGACTTTCCACTGAGGTAGAATCAGTCTTATTGTAAGGTATAAAAATAACTATCAAGGCTTACTTTGCAAAGGCAGGAATCGAACGAAAGAACAGGTTTCCAGGAGGGGCCATGTCTGTGTGCCCTTCCAGCACACAGGCATTTGCCATGGAACCCTGCAGTAGACACACCTGAACACTTACAGGAATCTGGGGCACACAGGAAGTGCTTAAAACTGTCTTATGGGAGGACATCTGGAGTTCATGAGTAGGGCAAGGTAATTCTCCTTCAGAAGGGTAGAATCTTACAAATTTGAAATACATGCGGTGCCTGCAGAATAAATGGTACTGCTGGAAGTAGAGTAGAAATCACCCTCAAAGTTTAAAGAAGAAAAAGTACGACTTTGTTTCTTTCAAGTAACCACTTAGGGGTCTTAGATGTTAACTCTGGTGAAACAAAATAGTTACATCATGCAGACAGAGAAGTCTCCTTCACCCCCACAGGAAAAGCGTAAAGAATGGTAGTGTTTTCTAGCAGCAGATCAGGTTAGATGATGGTCTCCTGTTGGAACCCGCTACTGAAAAAGTTCTCAGTTGAAACCCTAAGTATCATTCAAGAGGACAACCGCTAGACTTCAAAGTATAACAAAAAAGCAATCTGCACAAACCCACACACAAACCTCTCAGATAAGATGTCCAAAACCCAATGATGAGGTTCATTTCACCTCACACTTTTTGGGAGGATTTGGTCCACAGCCAGCTGCCCCTGAGGCAGCACCAGGACAGTACAGGGACACAGCAGAAGAAAAACTGCCCCACCCATGGAGGCCAAGAAGCAGAGTGTGAAGGGAGGAGCCTGGGAGGACCCACACTCAGCGCAAAAGCCCCAGGGACACCGCAAACCCATGCCACCTCCCAACAGCACAGTCAGCTACATAGCTCAGGAAGTTCGAAGCCCCTGAAGACACTGCTCCCTTGACCCAATCACCTTTCAAATACACCGAGGGACCGTTTAGATCTATACTAAAAGTGGTTTGGAAAACTGCACATATATATGTGGAAAAAGGAAAAGCTAGACAGCTATTTTACATCGCTCACAAAAACCAATTCACTATGGATTAAATACTCCAGTGTAAGGCTGGAAACTGCTAACTCCAAAGAGATAAAATACATACACACACATATATATATATATATATATACACACACACATATATATATATATATGTGTGTGTGTGTATATATATATATATATATATACACACACACACACACACACACACACACACATATATATATATATATATATATATATATATATATATATATATAAAGCTCCCTGACATTGTTCTTGGTGATGAATTTTTGGATACCACACCTAAGGTACAGGAGACAAAAGCAAAAAGAAACAAGCAGGCCTCTATAAAACTAAAAATCTTAAGCACCACAAAATGAAAAGGCATCCAATGAAATGGATGAGCTTAATAGCTTAGGAGCTATTAAGTGGTTAATGTTCAAAATACTCCAGGAACACATACAGCTCGATGGCAAAGACACCAAATAATCCAATTATGAAATGGGCAAAGGATCTAAAAAGGCATTTTTCTACAGCAGGTATAACACTGGCCAAAAGGTCTTCAACCCTCACCAATCGCAAAGCTGCAAATCCACTAACTGGTAAAGGGCGTTTGAAAACTGGGCTCCCCCTCCAATAAATAACCAGCGTTTAAAATTACAACCATCCCCTAAAATTCCAGGTCTTGAGCTTCTCTAGAAACCACACGTGCACCACGCGCAGAGGGCCGGGGGTGCTCTTACCTGGCCATGGGGCTCAGCAGCCTGGCCCGCAGGCAGGAAACTGACCTCGTGGCCCTGCACCCCCAGCCTCCGCGCCCTGGCCCCAGCCCCTCAAGGCAGAGCCTCCAGCACGCGCCGCTCGTTACTTGTGTGCTGCAAACTTGGTCCGAGGGGCCGCACGAAGTGCACAGGCGCGGGCTGTGGAGCCCAAGTCCCTCTCCTCGCGGTGCCCTGGGCCCCGGGAACCTACACAGCCTGCTCTGTCTTGCTGTCAGCAGGCCTGGGGTGCAGGGAGGCAGCTGGGAGAGGCCTGACACGCGGCCTTCGAGGGTTGACGAACACTGAGGCTGAGAGCTGCCTCGTGCCCCTCGCGGCCCACCCTGGCCCAGCGGTACCAGCTGCTCGCAAGGACCTCCAGTGTGCCCAAGTGCCACTCACGCCCTCCACGCGCCTGCCAGCCAATGGCAACGTCTGCTCTTGCACATGACACACACCGACCAATGGCTGCCCCAGGCGCCCTTGAGGGGCCTGCTGCCCACGTGGCTTTCAAAGGGGCTCAGACAGGCGAGGGACCTTATGCACAACAATGGAGACACCCCTTTGATACTAAAAGGACAGTATGGTAATGCAAGGTTATTTCAATAATACCTGTTCAGGGTTTTGCTCCTTAATTACACAAAATTGTGTTGTATTAAGATAATACTCCTGTGCTTATTACAACACGTAAATATGCATGTGTCCATACTAACCACTTAGTAAGTACTAAGAGTTACAATAAAATTTAATACATGAGCTCACTATTCAAAAAGTTCTTTTCCTTTTGATATTATTGGATCTTTTTCATAGCTAAAGCCAAGAAACTCCAAAGTCTGTCTGGATCCATGTTTCTCAAACTTAATATAATGTAATTTTTTTTACAAATTTTGTATCATTATGTACTATTTCCCAATGCTCAGGATCCAGATACTGATGAAATTAAATTTGGTTTAGTTGGAAGGAGCTCATGCTTAGCAGTTTGGGTCAAAGTTAAAGACAATATTTACCATTACTGGCTGCATAAAGAAGAGAGAGGAAGCATAAAGATTTACCTTAATGCCAGGTAATTTGCTTTCTTTGAAACACAGGCTAACAATCATCTCTGACATATTCTATCATCAGAACTAATAATGTTCTTTAAGTACTAAATAGTTCCCACCCTGGGGACAAACTCATTTCCCAAGTAACCTTCAAATTGAACTAAACCATTTTTCCTGCCACTCAAGAAATTTGGGACAGTGCTTCCAACACTTTGGGGTCAGGCTGCTTCCTGGACACTCATCCTTTTAAGTGACCTTTGTCACGCATTCATCCTTTTATGTAGCTATTAAAAAGTGCGAGCCTTGCTAATATCAGAGCATTACATTTGTTATGGTATCAAATGAGATGTTCTTTTAAAAAGATGTATACATTCTACATGCTAAACTAGAGAGTTTGTTTTTCTGCCAGTCAGAATTGAGACATGAGTATTGCAGGGCTGGCCAGAAGGTTCTGTTATCTTTAGCATAATCCTTGCACCACCAGGTACACATGAGGCAGCCCCTGTCAAGGCTCAGACTGTAACAGGGACTCTTACCCATTTCTTTTCAGAGATGCAAACTGGGAAACATATGCAGAATTCCTAGACACAAAGTCTCATGGAAAATATGATGAAAAGAGTCCACCAAACCAAAAGAGAGATTGAAAGATATAAATTCCAGCTGTAATGCCAGGGTTGTAGCTATGAGACTCTATTTCTATCACAGACAGACTTCAACAATCAAAACATAAAATTGCAAGTAGTGACTTTCCCTGGATATTGTGCAAGCAGGATGGGAAGACAGCGAGAATGATACAAAAAAGGATCAAGATGCAGCATGTGGGGTCCTCGGCAACCCACTTGGGAACCCTTTGGTCTCTCTTAGACAGAAGCTTTCTCTCTCAATAAATATATTCTGCTCTTAAAAAAATAGGTGCAACATATGTGGGTACCAGGACCCAATGATATATGCTTATTTTTTTTTTATCAGAAATACACACTCATAAAAATTTCCTCAGGAATTGGGCCTTGCTCTGCACCCTCAGCTCCTGTCCAGTGGCAAAAAATTCTCTTAACAGATAGAGGAGACTGGGCTGTGGCATGCAAACCTGAACTCTGAGTGCTCGGCAGCTGTGTCTGAGGACACTGATCTCATTTGGAAAAGAGCGTGGAACACCAGGGTCTCCCATTATGTTAAAAAAAAATTAGGGAACTGATTAACTGGTTTTACTATTACAATAACAACTTTTAGAAATTATGTTCATCAATCCAAGGAAAATTCATTATTTGGCTAAGTGTCATAAGAATTAACAGTTTAACAGAACAAGGGAATGAGAGCCTAGCAGAGCCTTGCTAGTTTCAATGTGAACTACAAGAGCTGGCAATTCTGCTCACACTCAGCAGTACTCAGAGAGGGCATTAGGAAGACTACAATGAGGAAAGAAGGTGGGCACAGAACAGTGAACAAAGTCTGGAAACTGATTTTTTGGTGCTTAAGCTTACCTAAGTATTGTTGAACAAAAAGGATCATTGTGATGTACTGGTAAGGTTATACAACTGTAGAATTGTAGAAATTCCATAGCAGAATTTAAAACTCAGTTAATTGCCTGTGACTATGACTATGCTCATGCTGCCTGCCCCATATTTAGACTATTCCACTCAGTCAGCCTTGAGTGTCAGCATCCAGCTGCTTCTTGCTAGGTCATCCTGATCACCTCCAGCTGTAATGTCTGTGTTTTCCTAGCTTAATAAATACACGCACACACACTCACACACACACACACACACACACACACACACACACACAGTATTTACAAAATGCTTCAAGGACTTTATGCTTAAGATAGTTGGGACCAGTCATAGACACATTCAACTTCACATGCTCTGGTCAAACTGCATCCCCCCAGAACATATTGGAAACAATTTCTTTTAAGTAAATCTGCTTGGACAGATCTGCCTGAGGACATCAGACTTTGTTCCTATAACCAATAACCTGTATCAGCTTTTGTAATTCCTGCTTACAAAATGTATCTAAGTTCCTGCTTCACTCTGAGCCAGGACTGGTGATTTGGACTCTGCACCATCAGCCTGTGGGCATAATAAACATTTGCCTTCCAACTCCTTGGTGCAGAGCTTTTGCCTTTGGGTTTAGTACTGGGTTTCCACAGCAGTGATGCTAAAAATCTTTAAGGAGCAAAGTTTAAACATCATGAATATCATTGGCCTTCTGGAAAACTTTGTGATTCCCTAGGCTGTACCAGTTCTGCCATATTCCCCCAGAGGCAATGTAATCTAGTATTAAAATGAACCCACAATCTAAAGTCACTGCTCTGGCTTGGCTCTTCTTTAAGCCACATAGCAAAATGACTAAGAGGCCTGAATCAAAACTTTGACTGAGAAGTGGCAAAAACCCTACAAAGAGCAGTAGATTTACTTATTTCAAAAGTGGATGTCTTGATCCAGTCTTGGAGGCTCATGTCTGTGATCCCAGCACTTAGCAGGCTGAGGTAGGAGGATTGTTGCAAGTTTGAGACCAGCCTGGGTTACAAAGTTACCTCAAGGTGAGCTCAAACTACACAGCACGACCCTGTCTCAAAAAACCACACAAAAACACACACACAGAAATAAATAAAAGTAGATGTCTAACCTTAGGAGTTATCAGGTATATAGCATGCACTATCTAAAACTGACATAATAGAAAACATTGAGCACTTGCAACCATCCACACACTGATTGTGTGATACCCCTGCACATCACATACAGACAGACAGACAGACCTACATTCATATACTGCTAAACCTGGCTCCACACAAACATAAATAAATTTGTATGTCTCCCCAAAGAAATGCATATGAAAGTTCACAATAACATCATTAGTAACAAAGGAAGACAACTAACTGTACAAATATCAACATCAGGGAAGATAATATTTCTGCTGAAACAAGTACTGGACAACAATTATATTAATTTAATGCAGTGACAGCACAAGCACATGGTTTGCAATAAGATTACAAGATTTTAAACAAGATTCAAGAGTCAAATAATGAGAAATACACTGAGCAGTTTCATTTTGATTTCAGGATTATTGAAAATTCTCCAGAAAATGAATGCTTTCAAAGAGTCACAATTTTCCCCTTCCATTGTTTTTTTTTGTTGTTGTTTTATTTTGTTTTCTGTGGTGTTAAAAAAGTTATCAAGAAATTGATAAAGAGATTTACATGTCAAATCTCACTCAAAAAGTAAAATCTATAAATCAGAAAATATTTATGGCATTATTTCTGTTATTGCAAGAAGCTTTTTAGTACTATAATAAAACATGTGAGACAGTATTCTTTTGGAAGAGCAGGCTTTATTTCAGCTCACAGTTTTACGGACTTGAGTCATTGCCATTTGTCTCCTTTGCTTTTGGGCTTGTGCCAAATTGGCAACTCATGGCAGTTGTGCACACAGAGGAAGCTGGTGACCAGGTGGTATCTTGGAAGTAAGCAAGAGGAGAGAAAAATATGTGCCAGGGTCTCAATAACACAGTGAAGGACACATCCACATGTGACGGGAAGACTCCCAACTACCCTGCCTCTCAACAGGTCCAACACTTCCAAGAGCTCCCTGGGCACAGAAGCCTCTGCACGTCGCTTACCCAATTTATATGAGGTGCGAGTACAGTTGGATGTCCATTAACATGACATCTCTGATATTCAGAAAGCAAAGAAGCTGCCATTTAAACAGGGTTGTGTTTAATAAATTTGCTTTGGAATCCCACTGTACTTACCTTTTATCCTTGTGGTTTATATTTCAAATATAAAAAGAAAAGCGATAGAATCTTATATATAAACTTTATGCAAATCATCTTTATCATATATTTTCTGTTACCCTACTATCTATATTATCTCTCCTTTATCTGGTTTCTTTCTTTCTTTCTTTCTTTCTTTCTTTCTTTCTTTCTTTCTTTCTTTCTTTCTTTTCTGCTCTCTGTATGTCTTTCTATATCTTTCTTTCTCTCATGTGTTTTATTTTCAATACATGCTATTGAGCTCAGGCATTTCACAATGAGCTGTATTTCTCACTCTTGTCCATTTGAGCCAGCTTCTTTCTAATTTTGCAAACAGCCTAGCGTGCTCCATCCTACAGGCTGTAATGGTCCATCCTCTACTATCACCTCTCAGAACTCTGGGATTAGGTGTATGGACCACTATACCTGCTTAGCTTTGACTTCAGTTGTATCCGGGAATATGTTACTTTGTGAATTTTACACCAGGAGCAAGAGACATAAGACAACCCCTGGCTCTTGCTTCTTATCTAAGAAAACCAGTGTTGGCCCTCAGATGTATAGACATACCCATGGTGTCTCAACCAGTTCATGCAGTGCCTGACTCATCAAAAAACTAGAGACAGGGAACAAAGGAAAATATTAAGGAAATACACAGACAGATTTTTCATATTCTCAGGAAATTAGTATTCATACCTTTGGAGATTGTTTTCCATTCCGTTCACAGTGTGTGTGTGTGTGTGTGTATACAAAATGGCACACACACGTATATTAGGTGGTAGTGTCTGCTCAGGGATATGGAAATTTTTTGTGCATGTTTAAAATATATGGTACTCTCTGGGAATTTTTGTCCATCAACCTCTAATAAACACTCAAAAATATTATGTTATCTGTGACTCTTGCTTTGCTTTCCTGTTATGTGTGCCACATAGATGGCTTAAGATCTTTGGAAAACAAGGAAGGAAGGTCCAGCACTGGGGGAAAAATGCTTACTTTTTAAAAAATAGGTTTATTGCTGCAATTTAGATATACATAATATTCACATGTATTAGAGGAAATTTGTACCTGTACACGACCTATTTTAGTTCCTATTTTTCCCCATTCCCCAACAAAGCTTACTTTCTCATACTGGATGTAATGACTAAAGAAATAAGCATAGATAATGATTCAAGGAAAATGACTGTGACTCAAAAAGAGAAGCATTTAACTGAGGCAAAGATGATGAAGAAGGGTAGAAAAGAAGAGTTAAGGACACTGATGTTCCATAATTCCAAAACTCAGAAGTAGTTTACTAGGTCTTTATAAATTTTTTTGTAGATCCTCAACTGCTGAGACTACTTTCATTTCCAAACAGAATCGACCTATCTAACACCATTTATTTCATGATTTCAATAATGGCCGAGACTCTTGTTGAACATTCCTTCCTTCCTCACATGTATCTATGTAGATCTGAGATTTAACATCAGAATCTAGGAAAGACTTGTCCTACACTCTAGCTGTGGGCATTTTCTCTGGATTATAACCCCACTCTCATTACTTCAGTATTGTTTACAGTCTTACTGTGAATTGCCTGCTCATTTTAGCTCATTTCTATTCCTTCCATTAGAATATAAGATCCACTGGTAAACAAACTGGATTTGCCATGAAATACAGAGGGCCAAGAGGTAATCACTAACCTCTTAGTACACCTCAGTATAATTGAGATTGAATGAGAACATGACAAAAGTATCTGTGGCACAATTGAGAAATCAGAAAAAAACTTACCACACAGAAGTACTACGTATTGATTCACAATAAAAAAAGAGACATGGCACAATCAGAGATCTGCAACATTTTCTTACTATCATATATTAATTTAAATGCTTATTTCAGTAAGTTGTGCTTCATGCCAAATTCACTGTGCATGATGTAATGTAACTTTTCAAAACAGCCATTGTTAGGAAGAGCTGGGGTGGAAGTACCTAAAGAGCATGGTTCCCTGGAAGGTGGCAACTGCGGTGAAGTGGGAGGTGCAGGTGGAGAAAGCCTTGAGCCTTTACTCAGCAAAACGGATCTTTAAGAATCACAAAATATTATTGCAATAGGAGACAAGTAGAGATGTACTGAGTTCTATGAAGCCAGAAATAGTGAATATCAGTAACTCATTAACCTGTGTGTCTGAACAAGATAGTTACAGGAGAGGAGGTAAATCAGAGAAGAAATGATTGATCTCATTAGACCCACAGAAATATAAGTGGAATGCCAGTGTGTTGTGGGTCAGAGCATCTGTGAGTTCCACCAGGTAAACCACAGCCATGAGCAGGGAGCACAGCTTACTGGACATGTGGGCTGTGAAGAGCAAGAGGTCGCTGATGGCCTGGTACCTGTCAAAGTTCATCACTGCCAGCAGCAGACACTCATCATCTGCAAAGACACAGAAGGTCAGAAACTGCAGAGCACAGCCCAGGAAAGGGATTGAGCTCTTCTCAGCCATGAAGTCAGCTAGTATATTGGGTCCAAATGCCGTGGAATACCAGAGGTTGCAGAAAGAGAGGCGCCTGAGGAAGAAGCACGTGGGTTTGTGTAGGTGGGGATCCACTGTTATTAATAGCAACATTTCAGGGTTTACTAAAAGATCAGTGAGATAAACGAGGAGAAATATGGGGAAAAGTGTCACTCTGACATCTGTGTTGTTAGTAATTCCCAGAAAAATGAATTCATGCGAGGCAGAGCAGTTTCCCCCCTCCATTTGTCTTGTTCATCTCTAAACTTAAAAAACTAATAGGTACACATTTTAATCCTTCTATGCATTGCAGAATATCTGTAAAACAGTAAACTTTTCCTTTCTGTAGTTTTTTTTATCCTAACACAACACCCATTGAATACCTTTCAGAACACTAAAATCACCAATCTAGTTTAACAGTTGAGAGAAATCTAAATAGAAATCATAATGTATGTGCCTTTTTATAACTTCTCTAATTTTCCTGGACCTTTTATTGGTTTTATTTCAGCTAATTATATTTGATGATCTGAAACCTCAGTACATGTTTCAAATATATGAAAATGGAAATTTACTATTTTAATTTTTTAGGCAAATTACATGATCAGGAATACAATTTAGCATTTTCTGTTTCTTAATCACACATGTAAAAGTAAATTACACTTTTAATCTTCTTCAGTATTCATCATGGTTTCAAATATATTTATGGTTGTTCAAAAGAATCTTATCACTAACAAATACTGATGAATATCATTATTCCATTCTTCTGGTTGTCTAGTATTTGAGAAGGCACAAAAAAGTATTTTATTGACTTTTTGGCTAAAAATATATTAGAAAATTGTCAATGTGCTCATCACTCAATGTAGAGGTAGTTGGTGCTAAAATGATTTTTTCTGATAACTCGAACAGAAATGCTCAATTGCAAATGGGAAAAACATATTTTAACTCATACCATAGTATTGTATCACATTTTATGAATGTATTTATTACATAGAGCAATTGTGTGTATAAAAATTTGAAAAGAAGATAAAGACTTAAAAGTTAGTGACATGTAGCTCTTCTTTCTTGACTGTATGAATGTTCTTGAATTTGGAATGTACTTGCATGTGTGCTGATTCTTATTTGAAGTATGAGTAGTAGAAGGTGAAGGATGTATATATATATATGAGATTTTTGTTTGATTATTTCAATTAGGTTACTTTGTTACATGGTGTCCATGTACTTCAATTTTTGTATATTCTGATTTCTTTTTTGTTTCAGTTCTCTTTTTCTTCATTGCTTTTTTTTAAGGGCGTGGTTTTTTAAAAAATTTCCTTTCCTTTTTCCAAATGAACAGACAAGCAGGTTTAGTGTGGCCATCATACAAAGTCACAAACCCATATACAGAAATCCAGTGTTGGCCTACATGCAAGCAATGAACAACTCAAAAGTAAAATTGTAAAGGCACAAATTACAGCATCATAAAAAAGCTTAAAGTAACATTACTATATAAATCTACCAAAATATATACATTATCTGTATCTTAAAAACTGTAAAAACTGATAAAAAGTACTCAAATGCAATCTAAATAAGTGGAGAGAGACTATGGATGTGAATTGGACAAATATCAAAACATTTATTCTCCTTAAATTTATCTATAGATTCACTTCAATATCTATCAAAATCATAGCAGACTTGCTTTTTTTTCAGTGAAGGAAGTCTTTGAATTTACTTCTGCACAGGCCATGTGAATGACAAAGGAAGCCATTGTGTTTGTTTTTAAACTATCTCAACTAATTTTTAATATGCATATACATAAACATATACATATTTTTTCTTTCAGGTTGTCACACAAGTGAAACAGTACTTACACATGTGATTTATTTATTTCACTGATAAATATGTTCTCAAGGCACATATATTTAAGTATAAAAGTGTCCAGTTCATCATTCTTTATATTTGAGTAGTATTCCATTATATAGAAATACCACATCTTTTTGTCCATTCCTCAGTCGATGGGCATTGATGTTGTTTCCAAGATCTGGCTATTATAAACTGCACTGCTATAAACATAGGTACACGTGTATCACTGTGTTATGATGTTTTTAATTCTTTTGGAAAGATAACCAGAAGGGGAATATCTGGGTCAAATGGGACCTCCAATCCTAGCTGTTTGCGGAATCTCCACACTGACTTCCCCACTGTTTGCACCAGCCTGCATTCCCCCCAACAGTGGGGAAGGTTTCCTTTTTGCCCACAGCCCCTCCAGCCTTTGTTATTGGTTGACTTATTAAGACTAGCCATTCTTTCTGGGGTGAGGTGGAATCTCAGTGTTGTTTTAATTTGCAACTCTTGAATGACCAGTGCTGTGGAACATTTTCTCACGTATATATTTGCTGCTTGTACTTCTTCATCTGAAAAGTGTGTGTTCATCTCATATGCCCATTTTGGGATTGGGTCTTTAAATCTGGGAGGACTGATTTTTTTTTTGAGGTCTTTGTATGTTCTTGGTAGTAATCCTTTGCCTGAGGGACAGCTGGCAAACATTTTCTCCCACATTGTTGGTTTCTCTTCACTGTTTTTGATTTCTCTTGCTGTGCAAAAGCTTTTCAGTGCAATGAGATCCCATTTGTTGATTCTTTGTGATAGTTCCTGTGCAGTCTGGGTCTTATTCATGAAGTATTTGCCTATACCAATCTCTTCAAGAGTTTTCCCTACTCTACCTTCCAGCAGATTTTGTGTTTGCATTTTAATATGGTGATATTTAACCCATTCAGATTTTAGCTTAGTACATGGTGAAAGATATGGGTCCAGTTTTAATCTTCAGCATGTGGAAAGCCAGTTTTTCCAACACCATTTATTAAAGAGGTTACCTTTTGCTACGGTTTATACACTGTGTCAACTTGAGAAGTCTAGCAGCTTAATTAAGTAACTCAGCAGCTCTACATCTTGGGGTGTAGAGCATAGTTACCTGGTGATTGTTACAATTTGAGAAGGTCAAAAGTTTAACTGAGAGAGCCAGCAGGGAGCCAGGGGTCTTACTTTGTAAACATCCTCATCCTGTGCAAAGGAAGGCAAGGATGTTTGTGGATGCTACACCCAACCTGGGGCGGGGGTGGCCTGTGTACTATATAAAGGAGGAGAAGAAGCTTGCTCTGGCCCGCTCCTTTTTACTCTGGCTGCTTTTGCTCTGGCTGCTGTCTTGAAGTGTTGCCTCAGTGCCATGCCACCCTGCCTTGGAGCCAGCTGATTGTGGACTGAAACCTCCAAAAACTGTAAGCTAAATAAACCTTTCCTTCCCTAGTTTGTGTGTCAGGTGTTTTGTCTCAGCAAGGAGTAAAAAGTAACCAAGACACCTTTCTTTCAATGAATGTGTTTGGCACCTTTGTCACAGGTAAGGTAGTTTAGTGTGTCTGTAGTTGTTTCTGCTTCTTCTAATCTATTCCATTGCACTTTTTTTTTATCACAGTAGATTTATAATTTAATTTCAGCTCAGGAATTGTGATACCCGCTGTGTTGTGTTTGTTGCCCAGGATCGCCTTTGCAATTCTATGTCTCTTCTGGTTCCAGATGAATTTTAAGATTGTTTTCTCTGATTCTCTGGGGTATGCTATTGGAATTTTGATTAGGATTGCACTGAGTCTCTGTAACAGTTTTGGAAGTTTAGCCATTTTCACTGTATTGATTTTTCCTACCCAAAAGCATGGTATATCTCTCCATTTTCTAACATCCTCCTCAATCTCCTTTTTCAGAGTGCTACAGTTTTCAATATAGAGGTCTTTAACATCTTTCATTAGATTGGTTCCTAAGTATTTCATTTTTTGTTTGCTATTGCAAAAGGTATTGTATCCCTGATTGCTCTCTCAGTGAGTTTGTTATTCATGTACAAATAGGCTATGGATTTTTGAGTATTGACTTTGTAACCAGCTACATTACCACATCTGCTTATTAAATCTAGAAGTCTTTTAGTGGAGGTTTTAGGATCTTCTAAGTAGAGTATCATGTCATCTTCAAATAATGATAGTTTAACTTCTTCCTTTTCTATCTTTATTCCTTTTATTTCTTTCTTTTGTCTAATTGCTCTGGGCAAAGTTTCTAAGACTATGCTGAATAAGGGTAGAGACAGTGGACATCCTTGTCTTGTTCCTGATTGTAGAGTGAAAACTTGAAGTTTTTGTCATTTAGTATGATGTTGGCTTTTGGTTTGTCATAGATGGCTTTTATCACATTGATGTAAAGATCATCTATTCCAATTTTCTGTGGAGTTTTTATCATGATTCGGTGCATGATTAGGTCAAAAGCTTTTTCTGCATCTATTGAGATAATCATATGATTTTATCCTTGGCTCTGCTAATATGATGTATTACATTTATAGATTTACATACATTGAACCATCCCTGCATCCCTGAGATGAATCCCACTTGATCATGGTGTACAATCTTTTTGACAATTGGCTGCAGTCTGTTCACCAGTATCTTATCGAGCATTTTTGCATCAGTGTTCATTAGGGAGATTGTCCTGTAATTCTCTTTCTTAGTTGGGTCCTTCCCTGGTTTTGGAATCAGTATAATGCTTAGTTACAGGAATGAATTTGGGAGTATTGCTTCCCTTTTAATTTCATTAAACATTTTGAGAAATTGTGGTGTTATGCCTTCAGTAAATTTCTTATAGAATTCTGCAGTGAATCCATCAGGGCTTGGGCTTTTCTTTGTTAATAGATTTTTAATTTCATTTTTAATTTCATTATTCATATTGGATTATTTAGGATTTTGATATCTTCTTGATTCAACTCTGGTAATTCAAATGTATCCAGGAATTTGTCCATTTCTTTTATATTTTCCATCTTATTAGAATACAATTTTCAAAATAGGTATAGATGATTTTCTGAATTTCTACATGGTCTGTTGTGATTACACCCTTTTCATTCCTAATTGCCTGGATGTGAGTCTTTTCTTTCCTCTTTTTGATAAGGTTGGTAAGAGTATGTCAATGCTATTTAATCTTTCAAAGAATCAACTCTTCACTTTCACTTCATTGATTCTTTGTATTGGTTTTTTAGTCTCCAGTGTGTTAATTTCTGCTCTGAACCTTATAATTTCCTCCCTTTCATGAGGATTTGGTTTAGCCTGCTCTTTTTTTTTTTTGCTGCACCGGAGATTGAACTCACAACCTCGCACCTGCCAGACAGGCGCTTGAGCCACTGACCCACTGAGCTGAACTCCTGGCCCTGGTTTTTTGAGGCAGGGTCGCACTATGTAGCTCAGGCCGGCCTTGTGCTCGCGTTGTACCCCAAGCCGGCCTCGAACTCACAACGCTCCGCCTACCTCAGCCTCCCGAGTGCTGGGATTAAAGTTGTGCACCACCACTCCCGGCTTAGCCTGCTCTTCTTTTTCTAGAAGTTTGAGTTTCAACATTAAGTTGTTGTACTTGCTCTGTTTTCCTGATATGGGTATTTGCTGCTACAAATTTCCTTCTTAATGCTACATTCATTGCATCCCATCAGTTCTAGTATGTTGTATTGTCATTGTCATTCAACTATAAAAACTGTCTAATTTCTTCTTTAATTTCATCAGTGACCCATTGATCGTTCAGTAGGGTGCTATTTAATTTCCATGCGTTGATGAAGTTCTTGTGGTTTCCTTTGTCATGGATTTCCATTTTCATTCACTATGGTCTGATAGTATGCATGGGATAAATTCCATTCCTTTGCATTTACTTAAGCATATTCAATGAACAAGTATATGATCTGTCTTCAAGACTGGCCCATGTTCAGCTTAGAAGAATGTGTATTCTGATGTTGTGGGGTGGATGACTCTATAGACATCTACTAAGTCCATTTGTTCAAAAGTTTGATTTAGTGCTAATATTTCATTATTGATTTTTTTGTCTAGTTGCTGTCTTTTGGTGACAGAGGGTTACTGACGTCTCCCAATATAATTGTTTTAAGACTTATTTGATTTTTCCTGTCCATTAATAATTGTGTTATATAACTGGGTACACTAATATTTGTTACATATATATTTAGGTTTGTTATCTCTCCCTCATGGATTGTTCCCTTTCCCAAGATATAGTGACCTTCTTTGTCTGTCTTAATCAGTCTCGGCTTCAGACTGACTTTGTCTGCAATTAGAATACCAAGCCCTCATTTTTTCTGAATTCTTGTTGCATGGAGCATTCTTTTTCATCCTCTAATTTTCAGCCTGTGAGTTTCTTCTTGAATTAAATGCGTTTCTTATATATAGCATATTGTTGAATCTTGCTTCTTGATCCATTCTGCCAGTTTGTGTCTTTTGACAGGTGAATTGAGACCATTACCATTAATGGTTAACCCAAGGATTTAGCTCAGTGGCCTAAGAGCATGTCTGGCAGGTGCAAGGTTGTGAGTTCAATCCCTGGTAAAAAAATAAATAAATAAATAAAAAATAAAAATAAATAAATAAATAAATGGTTAAACGCATAGGTATTGACTTATCCTTGTCATGTTATTTTCCTATTATTGGTTCCCTTTTTTGTTCTTTTTTGCTTTTCTCTAATTGCTTGCCTTTCCTGGTGGACTCCTTCTGTTGGGGTTCATGGAGTTGTAGTCCTTATTATCTCTTTCTAAAATGTCCTTCAGAACATTTTGAAGTGCTGCTTTGGTGGTTGTTAATTTCCTCAGATGTTATTCCTCCATCTATTTTGAAAGATAATTTTGCGGGATACATCAATCTGGGTTGAAAGCTGTTTTTCTTAAGAATTTGGAGTACTTCACTCCACACTCTCTTTGACTTGAGAATTTGTGCTGAGAAGTCAGCTGTAGTTCTGATGGGTATTTTGATTTCCAGTTCATATTCTGGTGCATATTCTCATTTCTAATGTGGTGTTTTTGTAATGTTATCTGCAAACATGTGTCAATTAGTCAAGAACAATCTCATAAATTGATGTGCATCCTTGCATGATCATAAAATGAATGAAAACCTGGCTGCAAACCCATATAAAAGGCAAAGAATTGCAATGAGATTTTGTGGATACTAATAAGTTAAGTAAGATTTTTTTCATTCTGAGGAGAAATGGCCAATTTTAAAAATTAGATGTCAGATTGTGTTTTACTAAGCAATCTGGCACAAAATCTGTAAGGTTTCTCTGATTATTTATGCTTTCACATTTACTTTTCTTTACAATATTTTTTAGAGTTGGGAAACTCTAGAACTTATCAGAGATGAGTCATGCTTTGGTAACTGAATGATACTAGACCAATAACATTTTGTTATAAAAGGAAACTTTTGGAACTTAGTTCTCTTAAGTGACATTTACCAATCTTTGCTGTTGTGCACACATGTAATTAATTGTATTTCTGGACCTGCATTTTCTCATGTGATTACAGACTCAACTGAAGCACAGGTTGAGCTTAAGTCTTGAATATAGTTATCAACTCACATGTGTCAGCATGAAACAATAAATTAATTTTATACCATAAAATATGCATAATACACAAAATTTTCTAGTCTAAAATATTACCTGTCTAATCTTTGTCTACCTGAAGCAGAATGAAATTAAACTGAAACTGCCTTTGAAAGAATCATTACCAAATCTTTTCACTTCTCATTTGTACTTCAAGTTCTCACATATTCATTCTTTTTTCCCAAATTACTAAACTATCCCTGCTTTTCAATGACATGTGTATGGAGACAAAATGCATGTACTGCAAAGTCCACTGTGACCTTTTCTTTGGTGTGTAGCACAGTACGAAGGCTGCAGAGT
>RJWM01024620.1:0-30498 GCA_004363535.1 Dasyprocta punctata | reverse complement strand
GAGTGACACTTTTTTCCATTCTTCCTTGATCCACTTTGGAGTCACACTTCTCTGAAGCCTTGGGGATCCTCATTCCCATCTCTCCAAAATGCCCAATAGCCATGGTCCTGATGAGGCCACCAGATGGGAGCTCTGCTCCTTCTACACTGTGTTTATAGAAACCACCTGGGACCTGGGCTTCAGCACCAGGGCTGTCAAGCAGGCCTGCGTGAGGTTACCTAACACTCACCTTCCTGCCCCTGTCCTGTGTCCTCGATGCCTGTTCACTAAATTCAGGACTCAGGAGGATGGTGTCTGATGGTTCTGCAGTCTTCCTATTGCCCACACACTCATCCTCCTCATCCTGGGGTGTGGAGTTCCAAGAGGCTGTGTTTTTCTGGGAAGCACCCTCTCCTGCCTGTGTCAGTCTCTCTCTGAATGTGCAACACTGAGGCTAAGATCACCCCTCCCTGAGAGCTGTGAAAAGCTCCCCCACAGGAGGATCAGCACAGGGACTGGTGGCACTGGCTGTGGGTGTGGCAACCCAGGACACAATGCCCTGCACCACAGGAGAGAATGCAAGATCAGGGGGTTTCCTCTCTCCTGTGGTGTCACCTTCCCCTTGAGGTTTCCTTAAAGCCAGCCCTTCAGCACTCTCTCCCCAGGAGTCTGTGCAGCCTGTGATCTGTGTCAGCACTGAGCAGAAACTCCAGCCCCTGTCAACAGGACCTGACTAAGACTGTCATTTTCATTCCCTCTCTCAGGTCCTTCCTGATGCATCCAAGAAAGGGGCTGCTTATTTAAGGAAATTGAGCAGCAGTGGGACCTTCTGTGCTTTATCATCAAATCTACATCAAAAATTCCATCAGAAGCCAGGTGTGGTGGCGCAGGCCTTTAATCCCAGCACTCAGGAGGCTGAGGTAGGAGGAGCGTTGTGAGTTTGAGGCCGGCTTGGGCTACAATGTGAGCGCAAGACTGGCCTGAGCTACATAGTGTGACCCTGCCTCAAAATACTAGGCCTGGGAGTTTGGCTCAGTGGCTTAAGTGCCTGTCTGTGAGGCGTGAGGTTGTGAGTTCAATCCCCAGTGCCACAAAAAAAGAAAAAAATAATACCATCAGAATTCAAGAGAACTCCTTATGAAAACTGCATTCACAACCAGTGACTGGATCTGATTGCTTTTTTTCTTTTTATTACTTTGCACATATTCCTTGTTTTATTTTAAGGTTAAAATAAATAAAATGTCAAAACAAGATATAGGATAGCAGCAGTTAATGCACAGTGGTATCTTCAAAATAGTTACAGTACAAAATAGAGGCATGAAATATTGTCCAAACAAAATTAGTACAAATCTTTCTTTTCAATGAACTAAGAGAAACTACTAGTGTAAGTGCCTAAACTGTTTTGCATATATATACTTTTTTCCTTTTTCTTTCCTCCTTTGCTCCTTTCCACCTTCCCAATTCTCTTTCCTGCTGAAGTTTCTTCCCATTTCATATTATCTACTGTACATTTAGGATCTTGTTTTCTCTTGCAGCTTTTCACACTTGGGAGACAATATGATGTTTACACATGTGAATCTGATGTATTTCACTGATGTGGATAGGATCAAGTTGAATTCATCTACCTTTAAAATTCTCTATCATTTTTTATGACTGAATGGTACTCTTGTATAAAGACCACATCTTTTCATCCACTTCTTGGTAGATGGGCATTTCAGTTGTTTCCAAGATTTAGCCAGTATAAATTGTGCTGCTATAAATATGGTATGCTTACCTCACTATGGTATGGTACTTTTAATCCTTCTGGGAAGATACCCAGAAGGGAAGAGAAATAGCTAGGATAAATGAGACCTCTAAGCCTAGATTTTTGTGGAATCTCTATACTCATTCTTAAAATGGTTGTACCAGTCTACACTACCACTAACAGTGGAGAGGGGTTGCTTTTTCCCCACAGCCCCTCCAGCATTTTTTATTGGTTGATTTCTTGATAACAGCCATTTTTTCTGGAGAGAGACAGAGTCTCAGTTTTGTTTTAATTTGTACCTCTTGAATGACCAGTGATGGTCAATATTTTTTCAAATCTTTATTTGCCATTTGTATTTTTTCATCTGAGAGGTACGTGTTCATCTCAGATGCACATTTTTGGATTGGGTGATTGCATTTTCTCAAAGACAAGGCAGCTGAATGTCACTGGTCTGCACCTTTCTGTGCCACTGATCCTCAAGTTTGTTTTTTTAATATCATGTTGAGTTTATCACATTACCTTTGTAGTATAATTTCAAGTCACTGATTGTGCAGCTCTCTGACTTGCCTTGCCCTAATTGTTTTTGTTGTACTATGTCTTATCTGCTTCCAAATGAATTTTCAGAACATTTTCTCTAGGTCTGTGAGATTTTCTAATGTGCTAATGGGATACCTTGATTGCGACTGCATTACAGGTATATAACGGTTTTGAAACTATGGCCATTTTCAGTAGGTTGGCTCTTCCTGTCTAGGAGCAAGGGATATCTTTCCATGTTGTGATATCCTCTTAGCAATTTTTCATCTGGGTAGTGTAATTTTCAATGTATAGATGTCTTACATTCACTCAGGGTGATTCCTAAGTATTTCATTTTTTGAATGGTATTGTGAAGGGTGTGTTTTCCCTTCATTTCTCTCTTCATAGGTTTGTTGCTTGTGTAGAAAAATGCTGTTGATTTTTCAATGTGGACTTTGTATCTAGCTATGCTACTGAATTTGTTTATTAATCCTGAAATCTTCTAGTGGAGCTTTTGGGGTCTTCTAAGTAGAATATCATGTTATCTGCAATTAATGATTTTTTAACTTCTTTATTTCCTATCTTTATTCCTTTTCTTTGATACTGTTGTCTAAAGACACTGGCTAAGATTTCCAGAACTGTACTGAACAGGAGTGGTAATAGTGGTCATGATTGTCTTTTTCCTGCTTCTCAGTAAAAGCTTTCATTTTTTGACCTTTTAGTGTGATATTAATTGTTTGTTTATCATAGTTGGCTCCCTTCATTGGTAGGTTTTTAATAACATTTTCAAAATATTGGCTGATATCAGATTATTTAGAATATTTATATCCTTTTGATTCAGTTTTTTTTTCCATTAGTATATGTCCAGGAATCTGTCCATTTGTTGTGTGCTTTTCATCTCATTATAGTACAAGTCCTTCATGTAGGTATTAGGATCTTTGGAATTTGCATGGGAAATATTGTGATTTTACCCTTTTCATTCCTAATTGCTTGACTTACAGTCTTTCCTACAGTTGATAAGGTCAACTAAAGACTTATTAATTTTATTCTTTCAAACATCCAACTTTAGATTCATTGATTCTTTGTATTGTTTTATTAAGTTTCAGTTGCATTAATTTCTGCTCTTACCTCTAGGATTTTCTCTCTCATATGAGCTGTGAGTTTGATTTATTCCTTCTTTTGTAGAAGTTTGTGGTTCAGCCTTGTTGTTCATTTAAGCTCATCCTGTTTAGCTTATGAGAATTGACCACTAGAAATTTCTGTCATATGACTGCTTTCATCACGCCATAACTTCTATTACATTGTATCAACATTTTCACTTCATTGTAGATACCATTTAATTTCAATTTCTTAATTTCCTTGTGGACCTATTGATTGTTTAGAAGGGTGTTTTTTAATTTCCATATGCTTATGCAACTTTTGTGGTTCCTTTGGCTGTTAATTTCCAATTTGTTTGCACTATCATCAGTTAATATGCATGGAATAATTCCAGTTCCTTTGCATTTACTTAACGATGTTCTATGGGCTACTGTGTGGTCTATTTTGGACAATTTCCCTTGTGCAACTAAGAAGAATGTGTATTCAGATGTTGGGTGGACTGTTGTAGATATGTACGAAATCCTTTTATTTGCCAGTTTGTTTTTATTCTGTTATTTCTCTGTTGACTTTTCCTCTGGTTGATCTATCTAATTGTGAGAGTGAGGCATCAAGGTCCCCCATAACCATCATGTTCTTATATGAGTTTTCATGTCTGTTAATATTTTGTTAACGTAGTTGTGTGTACCAAGGTTTGCTGCATATATATTTATCATTGTTTTCTCTTCTTGGAGAGAAAACATTAACAAGTATGTAGCGACAGTCTTTCTCTCTTTTGATCAGTCTTGGCTTGAGGTTCACATTGTCTGTGAAGAGAAGAGCTACCTCTGCTTGTTTTCTGGGATCCTATCACATGGTGTACCATCTTCCTTCCTTTCACTTTCAGCATGTAAATATCTTTTTCAGTTAAATATGTTTCTTGAATGCAGCCTATTCTTGAATCTTGCTTGTTGATCCATTCTGCCAGTCTGTTTCTTCTCATTGTTGAATCAAGACCTTTTATGTCAATGATTATAACACATCCATAATGGCCTATCTTTCTCCTATTGTTTTCTTGTCTTTGGTTCTCTGTCTCTCCCCTCCGTTTAGCTGCTTGCATTGCCTGGTCCATTCTTTCCGTTGGCATTCTTGTGGTTGTGATCTTTGTTCTTTCCTTCTAATACATGCTTCAGGGAATTCTGAAGAGCTGATTTGGTTGTCCTGGATTTCCTGAGATGTTCTTTGTCTTGGAAGTATCTTCTCCACCAGTTTTGAAACACAGTTTTGTGGGGTACATCCATCTAGGTTGGCATCTGTTTTCTTTTAGAGCTCGGAATACTACACTCCAAGCTCTTGTTGGTTTGAGGGTTTGTGTTGAGTCTGCTGTGATTCTGCTGGGTTTTCCTCTTTAGGTGTTTTTTTCTTTTCTGTAACTGCTGTTAGTATTTTGTTCTCGTGCTGAATTTATGGAATCTTGATCATGATATGACTTGGTGTAGATTTATTTTGGCCATGGCTGTTTGGATTTCTAGATACTTCATTTATTTCTTTTTCAAACTCTTTTTCCATGCTTAGGAAGTTTTATGCATCATTTCTGTGAAGGGCTTTTTGACACTGCCCCTTTTCCAGCTTTCTCATTGATCTCAATCCATCTTGTGCTGTTCTTCGCTTTATCTTGCAAGTGTTGCATTGATTTTTCATGATCTCTTGCTATTTTAGAGATAATTTTCTTTTCATTATCACTAGTCACAATTCTGTCTTTAAAATATGATATCCTTTCTTCACCTTCCACGAACATATTTTATATTTTTCAATGGAGATTTGAATTTCTAGGATTTCTGATTGGATCTCTTTCATGGATTCCATATCTTTCCTATGTTGGGCATTTATGGTTTCCAATAGTTTCCTAGGTTCTTCTATTATTTGATTTATATCTACTCTAATATCTTTCATTTTCAGCATCATTGCTTCTTGTACCTGACTGTTTTTTCTATCGCATTTTCCACTTGTTTTTTCACTTCTGTTGCTACGAGTTAAGAAAGTTCCACTGTTTGATGTCTGGTTTCTTCTGTCTCATTGTGTTCTGATCTTGTCCTTGGTGGGCTGAGGGTCTCGCTAACATTTTCTTGGTGCACCTTGTCATATTGTATTTTCTTTTCCTTTTATTTTATTTTCTGTGTTGATGGTTGCTAATTTCTTATGTTAGATAGCTTTCTCACTACTATCACATAAAATAGCCAAAACAATTCTAGGCAACAAAGCCAAAGCACGGGGCGTGACAATCCCTGACTTGAAATTAGACTACAGAGCTGTGTAAGCATTGAGTGCTGCCAGTCTTCCCATCTTTTCCCAGGCATCTGATGCAGGTGCAGTCTGGACACCTCACACTGGGCCTCATGTGTCCAGGAGGGGGCGATACAGAGACCGTAGCCTTTCTCAGGATGGAGGATGGGGAGAGTGGGGGGTGTGGGGTACCAAGAGAAACACTGTGCTAGGAAGTTCAGGGGGACTGGCTTTGGAGGGACCGTGTCAGCTGAGTGGTCCCCGAGGTCTCTACTTTTGTGCCAGCGCAGCTCTAGGTCTGTCCGTTTCCAGCCACGGGTCCACGCTGCCTGGGCCCCGGCCAGGCTGGGTCCTCTCGGCCGCTCAACCCCGGGCTGCCTCGCTCCATCCTGCGAAAGCATCCCGGGGTCAAGCGCGGGGAAGAGGGGCACGTACTGGTTGGCAAGGGAGTCGCCCGAGCTTTCCCTCTCAGGTGGCGCCTTTGTCTGGTCCTCAGGGACGCGCGGGCTCCGAGGGCGAAGCTGAGGAGCCCAGACCCACAGAAGGCGCGGAGGAGGAGGAAGCCCTGCCTAGGGGAGCAGAGTCGCGGAGGTGGAGACGTGCAGAGCGGCTGCTCTATCAGGCGTCGTCCGCGGTGAGGGAACTGATGCCGGAAACACCGTGCACCAAGAGGCGCCTCGGCTGCTCCGCGCTCCCCCGCGGCGGCTCCGTCTCCTCCTCAGACGCAGCTCCGAGCTGCAGCCGGGAGCAAGGAGCCGACGCGGGCGCCGCCAGTGCAGACCAAAGTCCGGGGCTTGTGTGCGGGAATGAGCCGGGGAGGGACCTGCTCGCGGACAGGAGGGGAGCTGACCATACCTCACGGCCAGCGTCCTTGGGCCCCGGGCTCCCACTGAGGGGCAGCCACCCCTCTGGTCTCCGGAACAGGGAGGGCGGAGTCGGACGACTGCTACCTTTGTGCCCTGGAGGAGGGGACAGGACAGCCGCCCCGCGTACCCGCCCTCAGGTGACCTCGGCCGCGCCAGCCTCCATCTGACCAGAGGGCAGCCGGCCATGGGCTGAGTCCCCGCTCGAGCTCCGCCTCTCCGAAGAAGCCGCACTGCACTTCCCCGGGAGGGACAAGGGCCCAGCAGGAACATCCCGACCTCCCCAAGCCTGATAAGCTGTGCTAAACAGTGAGCCCTTTTGAACTTTTACCGTTTCTTTCCGCCATTTTCCAAGAAGCCACAGGTGTCCATCAAGGCCGCCATGATCACTGAGGTGTTCCGTTGGCCGCGCCCCATCAGGAAACTGTCTACCTTGACCACAGTGGGCTTGAATTCCTTCCCAGCAGAGGGACTGAATTTGGACCAATCAATAGCCGCGAAACAGAAGCTTTGTCTCTTCTACACCAGTTAGGACAACTGTATTGGCCTGCTTGTGTTTGGACCAATCAGCACACAAATCTGGATGAAGTCTGACCAATCACACATCCGAGGTACCATGTTAGGTTGCGGTGCACAGCCTGTGGGTTGTGGTCAGAACCTTACCCTGGCAGGGGCCTAGGCCCCAGGCACTGCTTCCCACAATGGAAGGGCTATGGATTTCTACTAACAAGTCTGTACAGGGAGAGCGGGCCAGTCCGGCGGGCACTTGGGATGTCCTGGCCACATACAGTGTCCCTGCCCAACTCACCGGTTTGTGTGGGCTCCCGCAGGAGGAAGCCGGGCCTCAACAGGTGATCCAGGAGTCTCAGGAGCAGCTGCGACACCGGCTCCAGATACAGAGGCGCAGAGCCGGCCACCTTGAGCTCTCCATGGGACGCTTGTCTGCGTGTGGTGAGTCAGGCCAGGAGGGCTGAGTGGGGTACATGTCCCGCAGCTGGGGGAAGTCCCACCCCTAGGCCTTCCTGGGGCAGCGCCCCTACACCCCTGCTTAATGTCCCCACACTGAAATTCAGAAGGGCCCTCCAGGGACCCAGGGCCTGTGGGGCTCAGTGAAGACAGGCCTGTGCCCCCAGGGGCATGGAGCCTGACTGCTCTGTGGATCCTGTCCACTCGAACCTCCATGTCCCCCAGCACCGGGCCTGCCTTCCTCAGAGCAGCTGCCAGGGCTGTGCTCAGCCCAGCTCCCCAGCACAGGAGCCCACTGAAGCAGGAGAGGTGTGGGCAGGGAGGGGGATGGACCTTCACTAGGAATGCTCTTTCTCCCTCCTGTCCCAGCAGCCTGGCCTCTAGGCAGGACTGCCACACACATGCCCACTGCACCAAGGCCCTTGACCCCAGGCCCTATGTGCACCCTTACCTGGGCCCTGGCCTTGCCAGGCCATCCCTCTAGTCTCAGGCTGCTTCCACTGAAGCTAGATGTCCGTTCCTACCTCCTTGGTATGCAGCTGAGCCCCAGGGTTGGTGAGCCAGCCTGTCTTGCTGGACTGCAAGCACTGTCTTTCCCAAGATGGTATCTGTTATGGCTCGTATCTGGTTGTCCCCCCCAAAGCCTCACGGGATCATAGGTCAGGTTTCTTCTGAGGTGGCCAGATCTAGAGTATGTGTTGTGGGGATTGACTCCTGGTGCAAGGGGTCCTACACTGAAGGGTGCTAGGATTATGGACATGCATGCTCCCTGTCCTAGGTGGCCTGGGTAAGATAAAGGGTAGAAAGACACTCTTAATATCCCTTGATACTTTGCTGACTTCCGCCCACCATGCACCATTTCTCCTCTGAGATGTGGCAACACATGAGCCTTTTCCTCACTTTCCACCACCTGTGTGTCTTGGGTCTGTCATGAGGTCAGGGCTCACCTGGACCTGCCTGTGGCTGCTCCCTGTGTGGGTCTCTCTCCATTCATCACACTGACCATGTGTTAGTCTCACCACATGTCAGTCTCGTGACACATGGTGATTCCCCTACAGTCTGGAGGTCGGATTTCCAATCCGGTTCTCAGTCCAGTCATTTGTTTCTTCTCTTTCAGCAGCTTGAGGCGCCCATACCTACACTGGGTGCGGACCCTTCCCTGCACACCCAAAGCCAGCAGCACAGTGTCTTTCTTCCTTTCTAACCTGTGCCCTTATGGTAACACTGTTTTTTTGTTTGTTTGTTTGGTTGGTTGGTTTTTTTGGTGGCACCGGGAATTGAACTCACAGCCTCGCACCTGCCAGACAGGCACTTAAGCCACTGAGTCAAATTCCCGGCCCTATGATGACACTTTGACAATCAGGGTCATTGTCTTCTCAAGGAGGTGTGCCTAGCCACTCCTGCCACGCCCCTCTGGAACCTCTAAAGGCATAGTCATGGGGTTTCTCAGGGCACCAGGACATGGACATCCTGGCAGTGTCCCCCTGCCCTGCCCTGCTCCTCTTCCTCTCTGTCAGCCTACAGTGGGCATGACTCCTTCTCATGAGGTTCCTGCTCCTCACTGCCCCATTGTCCAGCCTCTACAGCCCCTGACATATTTAGACTAAAACCTAAGTCTGTCCCTACTAGCTGCCATGAGCAGGCACAATGACCAGTGCCACAAGGCTGCACGAGTTCACCCTGCCCCACTGACTGCTTCCTGGCACGTGCTCTGAGTCTGGTTGCCTACCAGTCACTCAGAAGGGCTCTGGGCCCAAGCCAGGCAGTTTCCCTGCCAGACCACACATGGTTTCTTAGACAGCTAAACTCTGCCAACTGTCAGGAACCTGTAGTGACATGGTGTGCTTCGATGGGCAGCTCTGCAGGACCTTCTCCACTGGGGCCTAAAGACAAAGTTCATCTAACCTAGCCCTACCTAACCCACCTTTGCCCTTGGCCCCCACTCACTGGCAGAGAACAGCATTAGCTGGGCCAGGGCTGTGCTTGGCTTAGCTTTAGTACCTTCTCTGGGTAAGCAGTCCCGGGTTTGACAGGAAGACACAGCCTGCTGCTTCCTGGGAGGCAGCACCCAGGGCCCAGGAATGCCATGTTCTTCAGAGACGAATGGCAGACATGTCTAAGGTGAGAAGCCAAGCCAAGTCCTTGCACCTTCACCATCTCTGCCCCAGTCTGCCAAAGACATCACAGAGCTCTGAGCATAGTGAGCATAGAATTACCCTTGGAGAACAGCAGCTGGCAGGATTTTGCCCAAGGTAAAAAGAGGCACAAGTAGCCAATTACACAGAACATCTGTGTCGGGAATAGTACTGTAGACAACCTCACAGTGTATTCCTTGCCAGAGACCCCGGAGATCCCAGTGAGGGGCCGAATCAGAGCCCAGTAGTGGGTGTCAGGAGAGGAGAGGCTCGTGCTGTCTGGGAGCTTCTCGTGTCCAGGGTGAGCCAGGCAGCCAGGATGTTATCATGTGTCTGGAGCAGCACTGCTTTCCAAGCTCTTGTTTCCCTGATCAGTAACTTGGGACACTCAGCAGATGTGAAAGATTACTGTTTATTTTAGGGCAGATCTTTAAGAGAAGAAACTCTAAAGAAGCACGCAGGGAGAAAGGGTGCTTTGAAAAAGGAGAGAAGATCATGTCCTACACTCAGCATGGGTGACCTTGAGAACCAGAGGCTGGGGGCTCCAAAGCCTTTGCTTCTGTCCTCCTGTGTCTTGTTACACAGCTGATGCAGGCAGTCCCACTTGATTGGGTGCTAGAAGATTAGTGACAGGTGCCAGCTCTCATGTCAGAATATTGGTACTGGCTGCAGGGCTCAGCCTGACTAGGTCCCTGCCTGACTCTCCTACTGTCCTTTGCTCCTGACCTTGTTCTCCAATCCTTGCCAAAGATAGCAGTGGTGCCCATATCACACTGCCCAAGTCTGGGGCCAGAAGTAAGAGCCAGCAAATGCAGACCCACCATTTGCTTCCCTAACACCCCTCGAGCAAAGCTCGTAGGGTGACTGCTGATCCACAGATCACCAGACATTTCTTAAGGATGCCAGGCAGTCACTCATTTGGCTTTGCCTTTGGGTTTTTTTGCTTTGTTTTGTTTTGGTACCGGGCCTTGTGTGTGTGCCAAGCAGGCACTGTGCTGCTGAGCTGCATGCCTGTCCTGGCTTTGCCTTTGAAGTCACGGCTTCCTACTGACTGCGCAAATTCCTGACAGAACTGTGTTGACCCAGAGGAGCCTACAGCTTGGGTGGGCATAACCAGGACAGATTGAGAGCAGAGGTGTTTGTCCCAGTGAGTGCAGAAGGAGCCTAAGGACAGGGGACTCCCATTGGAGAGTTTCCAAGATCCTTAGGCCATGACAAGATTGTGGGGTTTTGAGTTGTGTCCTGTGCTCCTGCTGGCTTTTGGTATGGACTGTGCATGTCCTGTTGTACCACAAAACCACTTTGCTGGTGACTGGGTTGAGCCTCCTGGTTTTGCTTGTGATTACACAACCTCCTTCCCACCCACACTGCCCTGTATGTGTGCCCTTCAGAGGCCTCCACAACTGCACGGCTAAGTCCTCCCAGTACCTCTGCTCCAGCTCACTGAGCACTCTCCACCATTTGTATATCCATTTAAATTTTTTTAGACTTTTAAAATTTATTTTTTATTTTTTTAACACCAAGTACATTTATTAGAAGACAGTTATGACTCATATCTTTCCTTAAAAAATTAGAAATAAAGTTAGAATAAAACCAAGAACAAATAGAAGAAAATAATAAAGATCAGAAAATGCAATCCCTTATCAAAATGCCTACATCATTTTTCATAAAAATTAACATTTTGATTCTTACATTTCTGTAGAAATATAAAAGGCTTAGAATAGTCTCAATAACTTTGATGAAGGAACAAAATTAGAGCTTCAACTTTCCCCAATCCCATGACTTAACACACAGTTACACCCATCTTGACAAACAGCATTGATATCAAGATAAAACCCACCAAGGTACCAATATGAAGTCCCAAAATAGATACGCACATAAAAGACGATTGATTTCTGGCAAAGATGCAAAAGCAATTAAATGGAGAAAGAATTGTACCTTCAATAAATATACTAGAACAACTGAATGTCCCACATGCAAAAAAACAAAACAAAACAAAAAAACCCACACCTTATAGCATATGAAAAATTTCTTAACACATCCAACAGTCAACTCAAAATGGCTCACAGTGGGGTAGTTAACATAAAGACAGGTGTGACCTAAGTCACTGCTTTGGCTCTGGTCATTCTGGTACAAAAAGATTGGGACAAAGTGTAGAAGGGAAGGTAGAACCTACAGAGGTGTTCAATGAAGGGAGGCATTGAATTTACTTCTGGACAGGCCAGCTGGATGAGAAAGGAGGCCATTGTGCTTTTTTTTTTTTTACTATCTTAACTATTTATATACATATACATAAACATATACAAAGTTTTTCTTTCAGCTTATCACACTAGTGAAATAATATGATGTTCACACATGTGTGACTTATTTATTTCACTAGTAAGAATGTTCTCAAGGCACATTCATTTAAGTATAAAAGTGTCCAGCTTACCGTTCTTCATACCTGAGTAGTATTCCATTATATAGAAATACCACATCTTCTTTATCCATTCTAGGTCGATGGACATTTAGGCTGTTTCCAAGATTTGGCCATTATAAACTGTGCTGCTATAAACATAGGTGCACATATATCGCTGTAGTACTATGTTTTTAATCCTTTTGGGAAGATAGCCAGAAGGGGAGCAGCTGGGTCGAATGGAACCTCTAACCCTAGCTTCTTGAGGAATCTCCACACTGACTTCCACAGTCGTTGCACCAGCCTACATTCCCACCCACAGTGGAGAAGGGATTGTTTTTCCCCACAGCCCTTCCAGCACTTGTTATGGTTGACTTCTTAATACTAGCCATTCTTTCTAGGGTGAGGTAGAGTCTCAGTGTTGATTTCATTTGTATCTCTCCAATGACCACTGCTGTTGAACATTTTTTCATGTATTTATTTGCTGTTTGTATTTAATCATCTGATAAGTGTGTTCATCTCAGAAGCCCACTTTGGGATTGGGTCTTTAAATCCAGGAGGACTGATTTTTTTGAGTTCTTTATATGTTGTCGATAGTAATCCTTTATCTGAGGGACAGCTGTCAAACATTTTCTCCCGCATTGGGGGTTGTCTCTTCACTGTGTTGGTCCGTTTAAATTTTAGAATCAGCTTGCTAGTGCTTGTGTGTGCACACTCATCTACACGCACATACACACACAGAGAAACTGAATATACTGGGATTTTGTGCAAAATGGCCTGGAATGCATAGATAATGTGGGAGACAACTCACCCATTTTAAAGTGGTGAACCTTCACTCTTAGCAGATGAATTTCACCTGCTAAGATCTAGCCCTCTGTTCACTTAGGTTGCATTTTCTACTCTCAGTAATCCTTTGTATATTGTCAGAAATGACACAAATCATGCTTGTATTTCTTCTTGAGGCAGAGTCTTGATATATAGTTCAAGCAGGTCTTCAACACACTATGTAGTTCAGGTTGGCCTCAAACTTGGCACAATCCTTCTTCCTCAGACTGCCAAGCATTGAAATAACAGGTGTGCTCAACCACAACTGACTCAATCATGCATTTGATGAGAAATGGGGTAAAGACCTCTGAAGTTAGTTTTTGTTTCTATCTCTGTGGTGCTCTCTGTCATGAATGAGATGTGCCTGGGGTCGATGTAGTAAACCTAGCACATGAAAATTTGCTTGAGGAAGACAGGAGTGGGCTGGGGCTCCATCAAGGTGAAAGGTCAGGGAGGCCTTACTGAGGGAGGGAGTGTCCGGGGAAAGTGTCTTAGCATTCTTTAGAGGCTGTGGTTACTCAGTGACTGAAAACAAGAGAAAGAACTGTGTCTCTTTTAGGAGCCATGCTGAGATCACATCCTGAGAAAGCAGAACTAAAGGAGCTGGTGGAAGAAAGTTGGAAAAAGTGGAGGATGAAAATTCCCCAGAATACCTAAGGTCTTGGTAGACAGTGGACAGCAGAAATGTGGAAGAAAAGTTAGATGAGAAAAAGCAGAAGAAACAGGATGCCTCACATCCTCCAGCCTTCCAGGCACAGCCTGAGCCGAGCAGTGTGTTTGGAAAGGAAAGGGATTCCACAGTGGATTCGTGCACCTGGCCGAGTACCTCCTCTGTAGACTCAGAGCTGGATCATGTCACCTGGAAGCACAACTCCAGGAGAAGGAACAGACACCCATGGATCCCCAGCCCTGTTTCCAAGGACTAGAATTTTAGCTGCCCTCATTGGAGATGCCTGGCAGGTGAGTGTGAGTGTAGATAACTTCGTAGCAGAAGGTGAACACTGCACCTTCAGCAGGTCTGCTGTAACTTAGGGAGCTGCAGGATGGGAGCCTCCTGCTTGTGAACTCATGAGACTCCTGTCCTCCTGCACTTGCAGCAGGTGAAGGTTTGCACTCAGCATCTCTCACACACTTAGTAGTTGCTCAGTTTTTCTTACCCTGTGTTATATCTTAGGAATTTAGATGTCACAACAATTTCCTAAGAAATCAAAGCCATAAGAGGGACAACAGCTTCAGTTTCAATGTTGTGTGGCATTGTCCCTGCACTGGGAATGGGTGGCAGCATGGCACCTGGTGAACAGCACACAGATGCTATGCTTCATGACAAGTAGAACCAGCAGACGAGGTCCTGAGTGCAGTCCTGTGTTCAGCAGAACTCACAGGTGGATGTCAGCAGGCAGGGATGTGTGGGAGGCTGCTCAGGAGGCAATGGTTTCTTCCTGGAGAAGGAGCCCATCTGTGACAGGACACATGGGCAGAAATGTCCTTGTGATGATGGGAACATTGCAGCCACGTTGGTGCTTTCAGTGAGTGAGTGCTGTTCTTATCCTCGGTGCTTGGGCTTGAACTGGGAACTGTGTATCTTGAGGCACAGAAACTCCTCACCCCATCATCCTCAGAGCTCTAAGACAGGGAAAACAGCAAGGGATCAATGAGAAACACTGGGACGAGGAAGCTGCTGCTCGGTGGGTTACATCAACATTTGTGTTGTTTCTCCATCTTGCTCCCAGCAGCTGCAACACCTGTCTGAAGGCAGTGGCTGTGACCTCTCAGAGCATCAGCACTCCCTGGGCTCCAGGTTGGCTGAAAGCCATTCGCTCTGAGTGCATCTGAGGATAAAGATGGCTGCATGAGTGTCGCCTGACTGTGTTCCCTTCAGCTGGAGACATGAAGAGGCAAGGTCAGTGAGACTGACAGGCTCATGCTCACCGTATGATCCTGATGTTCTTGGCCCTGTCCGAGAAGTAGAGCTTTTCAACTTTACTGTTCTCTCCCTGCATCAAAGCAAGTTACATGCTGGCCATGTTCCTAAAACTAATAGTTGTTTTATCCTCCAATTTGAAATACAGTAAGCTAGAAAATTTAAGCCCTAAACGATGGGGCTGTAATTCATGTGTCTCACTGCCAAGCAGCTTGACACTGGTGGTACAGGAGTGACTCCCATGCATGTCAGCACCACTGCTCCCCTGGTTTTAAAGCTAATGGATAGGACCATGATGTGTATACCAGTGCTGGTTTAAGTGAGTGGGATCATGTTAAGGGAATGTTTGTATTTGTAATAACAATGTTAGGAAAAACCATATAGGCGTGAACTACACAGCCTGAATCATTGGAGGCTGGATCTTTAATCTCTGTCACAGAAAAAGTGAAGCAGGCTGGATGCAGTGCAGGAGAGAAGACTGTGTTGGTGTATAGGTACCAGATGACTAATAGGATGACTGGCTACTGTTGACGTCACAGAAAAGTGAGCCTTGCACTGTGCAGCCTGCCTGGAAAGTGGCTATGACTCCAGGGAAAGAAAGAAAACAGATCCAGTGTGAGAGTGGGAAAATCATAACCATGTACACAGTCAGCACATGATGATAGAGAAAGGGGCTGTGGAATGGGAAAGGATCTGGCTCAGATCAGCGTTGTGTGGAACCTTGGAACAGGGCGTGTGATAAAAATATGATCCCACCACACACTGAATTTTAACCTAGAGTCTGCAATCATTTGCATTAAATTTCTCCTCTTTTTCCTTAAACATTACTTTTCTCATGGATGCTATTGATTTCTGCAGAGCCTGAGATCATCTGAAAACCCCTGGCATTCGATGATGTAATTGGAGGACGGTGTGGGGTGAAGGAGGCCCCTTTCTCAGAGTCGATCTAGTCCTCCTTCCTTCACATGGACACGGGTGCTCTGTGGTTCTGCATCACTCCTGTTGCCCCCTGATTCTAGAAGTCTGACCACTAATGTGGAAGGTGCTGGCTTCATGAGCATCTCTGCTGACAAACCTTTAGACAGAGCTTCGAAAGTAATAGCATGGTCAGGCATCACCCTCTCTTACTCCTTTCTCCTCCTCAGCCTCAGCTTCAGTGTCACGAGGCCCCAAGACGCATGTGCACTGTGGCTCATCATCCCCCCAGGCTCCTAGCTATGTCTTACCATGTTGTGCTCACAGGACTCAGCCACAGTCAGCAGCTCCCGGTTAGCTCATGTAAATTCATCAGCAGTGTCCAGTAACAGTGTACGATGTGCCGTGTTTTCTTTCACGCCCAAGTGAGCTGAATTCAGGCACACAAATACCGTCCTGTTTACATGTCTTCCACAAACAGAAACTCTAAATACTCAGGGTTTGGTATATGAAGTATTTTACTCATGTCAACAGGTAGAAAAAGTTGATGTGGAGCTAAGATGAAATCCAGGAATGATAATTTAGTGGCATTAAAAAGGAAGACAAGAAACAACCCAACTTGGAGGAGGAGGCTAAGTAGTGGTGATGGCAAAGGTCACTGTAGGAAAAGATAAGAGCTTTCCCAAGGAGAAAGAAGCCAACCTTAAAAATGTGTGTAGTAGCCAGGATCATATTGGTGAAGAACACAAAAAAGAAAATGCCTACTAATTTGGAGTGCATTTGTGTTGTATGATGCTTTACATTCTGCATGTTTGCGGGTTTAGAAAGGATGGGTTAGGCTGGGAATAGACGTGCATGCCTATAATCCAAGTACTTGGGAAGCTGAGGCAGTAGCATCTCTGTGACTTTGGAGCTAACTTGGTTTACATAGTGATTTCAAGGACAGCCTGAGCTGCATAATGAGGCCTGGCCTCCAAAAAACAAAAAGCAAACAAAAATAAGGGTCAATATTCAGAGTAAAGTCCTGATAGTTTTACATGTTTACCTTTTCTTCACTTTACTGTTTGGATTTCATCAAAGCCCCTAGGAACTGTTTTAATATTAGAGACACAATGAGAAAACTTCCAAACCACCCTAAAGAAACTGTAATCTGTTGGGAAATGCTTTCTGTTTGGGTGGTGTTACATATGCAGAAGAGAGAATGAGAAATATGCCTAGGATTTTTGGGAAGGAGTTTGTTGGGATGAGCCCAAGGTTGCACAGCCTTTGGGACAGGAGGATGAGCGGGAGGACTCATCAGGGGTGATTTTCTGAGGGGAAGGAGGCCTTGTGTATTAGGACAGCCCAGGCAGCTGGAACACAGGGGCTCCTGACATTCCGTGACATCCCCACCTTCCAGTTCTCTTCTGTGACTGCCCACCGTTGCCTGGTGCACCGGGCACAACAGTCTCCGAGTCTGAGTCTGAGCCACAGGCAGGACCTTGTGCTCTGAACTGAGATTCTAGACCTTGTTTTGTCAGTGAAATTCACAAATTTTGTGGGGTGTCGATCAACTTGTTGTCAACAGTGAGTTCATCAGTTACTGTCTTTCCTCAGTCCTGAGTGAACCTGTTTGATTGCCTTTGTCTCACTTTGTTTTGTTTTGTTTTGTTTTTAACTTCATGTCTTGAGTCAAGATGTCACCATGTGTTTCGGGCTTTGTGTGAATATACTATGTAGCACAGGCTGGCCTCAAACTCTCAGCAATTCTCCTGCCTCAGCATCCTGAGTGCTGGGATTACAGGCCTGCGCCACCATGCTCAGTTTCTTTTCCTTGGATTTTAACCCAGGTTGTCTTTGGCTTTCTCCACAGCCCTTGGATGTAAGTCCAAACTTCCCGCGGTTACCATGGCGGTACCACGCAGCCCCGATCCTGGGACTGAGATGAATCTGGTACCATCAAAAGAGGATATATGCTCTGGAATGGCAGAGCGTGATGTGCAGGTTGTGCGCCTCAGATCGACTTCATTGAGAATAAGAGCAGCTCTTGGCTCCCAGCACAACGTGCCGAAACGTGGTGAGTTCTATGGGTTCACAGTGACCAAAATGATAAATGATTCTGTTTTCCCTGTACAAATAAAATGGTCTCCAAAAGTAATTCTTTTCTTTGCTTTATCAAAGTAAATTTGCCTTCCCACATTTCGAGAAAGAGAGGTGTTGGGATATTGCCCTCCATCTGAATTAAATGCTGAGAGTCAAAGCATGTACCAGTTTCTCCCACTTTAAGTAAGGAGTAGGATGGGACCAATGTAAAAATCCCAGTTATCAATTCCTATTGAGGGCATAGAATGATCTGCTTTTCTCAGAGGAGCTCAGGCCATTGTGAGGAGATCCCCGTGTGTCCCCTATCAGATCCTCCAGACACATAGCCTCACTAGTGCCCTAAAGTTCTAAGACCAGTGGCCCTGCCTTGTACTGAAGCTTCTGCACAGTCCCAGGAGGCAGAGCACCCTGCTGGTTATGCCTGGGAAAGCAGGGGACAGTGCTCAAGAGAGGCTTCAGAGGAGCTCAGGCAGATTCTGCTCCTAACTGAATTTGTGGCAGCCATCAGTGTCACCACGGAGACCAGGGAGTTGAATGTAAGGAGGACAACTGCTTGGTGGGGCACAGGCTCTTAGGAATCCAGGACAGTCTGTGCCGGTCATTCAGTAGAAGGCGTGTCTGGGGTAAAGGACTGCAGCTACCAGCTATCTCTCCAAGATCTGATGGCTCTCAAGAAGGGGGCTGTGCAGCAGGTTCAGGTGGACCTAAAGTGTCTGAGCTCTGATCCGTGAGGCCGCAGTGAGAGGAGGTGTGTGGAGGACAGTGCCAGCTGTTATGCACCCCAAGTCACCAGTTGGACACCCCTCCTGCAGTCAGCCCCGAGCAATAGGCCATTGAGCTGTGCAGAGGTGATGTAACTGGGGAATCAGGGAACTGTGCTCCAGCACTAGCATCAGAGGGAAAGTCACCCACTCTGACTCTGAAGTTGAGCTGCAGTGATCTCTTCAAAAATTCATCAATAGGGATTTTTAAAAAATTTTTTTTCAATTGAAAGTGTCTCATAAAATAATCAAAAGTGGACCATGTGAAGAAAGTTGCCAGATTAGGTTTGGGTAGAGAGCATGTATATCATGAATGTCATCCTTACCATCAGAGTTAATTGTAACTTGAAAGATACTGAGAGTGACAAGGGAGAAAGCCACCCCCAGGCCCTGTGGAGGAACTGTGTGGAGCATGGGTGCTGTGCCGTCCCGGGCTCTAATCCAGTAGTTTGGTCTTCTGGGCCCTCAGCTGCCTCCTGTGCTGTGGTCTCTACCAGTCCCTCCTGCACAGGGTTGCAGGGAGCTCATGAGTTCCTTGCAGTAACACTCTTGCAGCAGTGCCTGGCACAGGTCCACACTCAATGGGGTTTTCTAGTCTACCTGAACCACTGTGTTCCAGTGTCGGGTGTTTACTGTCAGCTCCTCATGCTGCTTTGCCTTACATTGTAGGTACATGGCCATGTGAGATTTTTGATCTTTGAGAAGCTTGTTTCTCACAGGAATCCCAGCCCGTGGGACCTGTGAGCTCTCATCCAAGAAGAAAGCTGGTGCTGCTTCATGCCCAGCTAAGGGTGTGAGTTAGGAGGCTGCTGTCCTGGCCATTGCCATGGTCTGAGGTGTCCATTGAGACCACTGGGATGTGAGTTCTGACTGTGCCTCCCACTGGCTGTGTCATTTGTCTTTTTCCTGGCTACCAGCTTCTCTCTTCTTATCTCTACAATGGGATTATCAGATATTACCTGTGTAAGAGAGTACGAAATCAAACTATGGTGCTGAGGTATCCTTGTCCTTGACATGGGTGTGGGCTCCTCTACAGGCGGTGCCCACAGTACATGTCCAGCTGCCCACTGAGGCGGGTGCATGTGTCTTTTCTCAGGAAGTGTAGATGATTCTCTGCTTCAGGAGAGGCTGCACAATGAGATGTGGGGCACGTCAGCAAAGTTGCCTCTGAGCCAGCAGCTGAGGTAAGGGCATGTGTGCAGGGGAGGTGGGGGAAGGCGTATGAGTCCCTGAGGTGGACACCTGGGCTGTCATGACCAAGACCTGGTGTGGGCCAGAAGGGGCGGGCACCTCACAGGCACAGGCTCCAGTTACTCATAAAAGGTTCAGGGAAAAAAGTGGTGTTAGCTGATATACTCAGAGTCCCCTGAAGGCGCTCCTTTGCACCTTTTCGAAATGCATTGAGGTCAGTTTGACATAATAGAAAACTGAGGAAAGAAAGTGAGCCTGTGTGCTCAGATTATTGAGGTGTCGGGCTTTGGTGTGTTGCTGGCCCTGCCTTATTCCTTGTCCTCCTTCTCACCTCCTGCATGGTGAACGCACCTTCTGCCTTCATTCAGAGGAATCATGTCTTCCTGAGGCTGCAGAACTCTGGCTCTGCATGTGACCAAGTTGTGCTTCGGGGACCTCGGAATCTTCTCAGAAAACCTCTGTCAATGCCCTGTGAATGCCCTGTGTGTCTCTGTAGGCTCACATTACTGCTTCCCTCCCTCCTAGGCACTGCATGCTCCGCATTGAAAAACAGAAAGAGGAAATCTCTGAAATAACAACTGAAACAGCGGAGAGAAGTGTCACTTATGGTTAAGGAGCGTCTGGAGGTCCTCCTGAGCAGGTGCCACCCCAACAGCACCAGGGGGCTTGGCTTCAGACAGGTTCTGCGTGAGGGCTGCAGGCTGGCTGAGCAGCTCATCCACACCCTCAACCCAGGTGAGGAGGCCTCAGGCCCTACTTAAAGTCTGCAGCTCATGGGACACTGTGCTCACATAGTGATGTGTTTGATGACACAGTTTTGCTGCCCCTGTTATACAGCTGTGGCAAACTCAGGAATGCCCCTGGGGGAACTCAAGAGATGAATGCACAGCTAGGACCTCAGTGAACCCCAGTGTGGTTTGTTCCTGAGGGAATGTGGCTCTGTTTTGAGGAGGCCGCATCCTGCTAGTTTTAAAGCTGAGAAGGGAGATACGGTGGGAGACAAAATCACTGTGCACTAAGAATGAGTTTCCCAAACCCCAGCCTGATGGCTTATATTTCCGTTTCTGTGCCAGAGTGGCTCTGGTGTCTGTGGTGGGGACACGGAGCTACTCAGTGCCTGACTGCACATTTGTGAATTTCCTTGCAGAGATTCCAGAGGAGGAGGAGGCTGGAACAGAAGAGCCATCACTGGCCCCCAGGTAGCTGGATAGTGAAGGCTGGGACTCGTATGGGGATGACATGGAGAGGGTCTACAAGAGAACAGACCAGGAGGTCGGCAGTGTCCAGCTTTCACAGGCAGAAAGGCAAACTGAACCTGGCACTCTTGAGTCCATTCTCTCAAGCCAGGAGGAGCACATTTCTATCAGTGTGTGTAATGTCCCTTTGGGACTCATCTGCACCCAAGTGGACCTAATCAACCTCAATAATATTTGGAACTCAGTGAGTTCACTGTCCTCTGTTGTGTGAAAAAATCAAGGCAAAGATTTGGGTCTGGCTCTGCATTGCTGGCCTTAGCTCAGTGGCAGGGATTTCATACTAAAAAGCCTAAGATCAAAAAATGTCAGTTCCTGTCTCTATGGAAAGAGACCTGGACTTCACAAAGACTTTCACACTCCTTTCTCAGCTGCAGTGACTGAGCCCACATAGAAAAGTTCTCCAATTCAGAGAGAAGGTTGGGCCCTGATATGCTCTCTGGGTGCACTTGGGGTTGTGGTTGTGTCACATGGCGTTGGAGGCTTCGACCTCATCAGCTTGTCATCCATCCTGTGCAGTGTGCATCTCCTCCTGTCCCTGCCATCTAGGCAGCTGCCCTCTGCCCTCTAGGAGGAGGAATTCATCTTTCGATGTTGTGTGCTCTGTCTCTGTGACCACTCACCTACATCTCACTCAGAACACCATGGAATCTTGTGTTCCATCTTGCTGGGTTTAATCCTGTTCTTCATCCCAGCAATGTGACTGCAGACGACCAGAGCTCTGATAAGGAGGAAGACATCCTGCAGGCCTGCCAGGGTGAAGAGGACAACACTTCCCCTGTTGGTTGTGAGGCTGGTGACACCCAGCAGCCTCCCTGTGCCACTGCTGCCCAGCTGGATGGGGCTGAGGCCCCTTCTCCACAGGCACTTGGTGAGTCCTGCTTTCCTAAGAGAATGGCACACCCCCCCCCATTTCTGTGCATCCAGTGCAAAATCAGAGTGACAGACCCAAGATATTCAAAGAGGACAGGTTGCAGAGACTGTAAAAACTCACAGCCATCACTGTCACCTATTCCTGGCAGACATCTGTTCATCTGTACAGTTTTGTTTTTTCAACCTGGAACAGCTGCTATCACTTGCAGTGCTCTTGCCAATTGCTGCTCCTGAATGGTGTGCTTTGATCTTTATTTACTGTGCAGATATCGCTGCCCTTGATATGCTCACTGGAGATGATGTCATGCTTCCTCCATTCCCACCCAGCATCTCTGTCTCTTCTAGCCATCTCTCCCATGAAAGGTGCCAGGTCCCTGCCAGGACATAAACACTCATGACTGTGCCTGCCAGTATCGTGATACTGCATCTGAACCTTGGCACTCTCCCCTCCTTGGATGCAATCACCACCTTCTTTCAGTGGCACAAACCTCTAACCTCCTTCAGGCTCTGTAAAGTCCTCCATGCACACAGACTCACAGTCTCCACAGTAACCACACCCAATCTGGTGTTTCTAAGATGGTAAGATGGTCTATCAGGGTTTCCTAGAGAAACAGATATAACACAAAATGCACAGCTGTATAAGAAATAAGATTGGCTTATGATGGTCAGCCACAAAGTTGTATAAAGGAGCGTTCCGAGGATGTCTGCAAGCTGGAGGGGGAAGGGTCCAGCCCCAGAGCTGGAGCTTACTGCAATGTCCTATGCAAGTCCATATCAGGAGGCCTTTAGGTTTATGAGGGAACACTGAAGAATCTACGATGGAAGGCTGAAGAGTACAACGAAGACTGAAGAGCCAACAAAGAAGGCTGAAGAGTCTACGATGAAGACTGAAGAGTGTACGATGAAGGCTGAACAGTGTATGACAAAGCTGGAGAGTCTATGCCAGAACCCAGGTGACGAGGTCCTAGCTCAAGGTGAAGACTGGAGCTCCTCCGAAGAAGCAGCAATCAGTCCCTCCTCATTTACCTTTTAGAGTATGCAGGCTGCTCCCCTGGGGTGGGGGTAGCAGGCATATCATCTTCCTGCCCTCCTCTTGCAGAAGCTGAGGATATTTACAAAGTAAGAACCCTGGCTCCCTGCTGAGTCTCTCATTAAACTTCTGACCTTCACAAATTGACACAATGAACAGGTAACTGTGCTCTACAGCCCAGGATGAAGAGCTGCTGTGCTGAGTTAACTTCTGACCTTCACAAATTGACACAATGAACGGGTAACTGTGCTCTACAGCCCAGGATGAAGAGCTGCTGTGCTGAGTTAATTACGCTTCTAGACTTCTCAAGTTGACACAATGTATAAACCGTAACAGATGGTATGAGGCCAGTTGCTAGGACACCCATGGGAAGATGCTTGCTGAGCTGTGTCTCAGCATGGAGACCGGGACCCTGGGTTGCTGACCTGTCAGAGTGGAGTCCATGGGTCTGTTCAGAGGCTCAGAAAAACATGCCCCTTGATTTGTCACAGAAATTCTCATAGGTTTCCTGCAGCAATGTCTCTGATTGTTGTGTTTTTCTTTAGATATTGACAACTGTGAGCTTGCAGGGGGTGAGGTAGGAATGGTGTAAACTGACCATCCTCATCTGATTTTATTTCCAGAAGATCAGAGTGGCCTGGAGGATGAGGATGCCCTGGAGCCAGTGGCCACCAGGTAAGTGTAACAATGTACTACTAGTTATGTGAACTACGATGATGCTGAGACCTGGAGTGTAGCCCCCACAAAGTCAGATCTCTGACACACTTCCTTCTCTCTGTCAGGCAGCCACACAATATATGTTGAAAGTATATATTATTGCACAATATTCATGCACACGTGGCCACTTGTTCCCTGCAGGATGAAACTCAGGGATGTGGAAATGCCCTCTGCACATGGGCACTTAGCTCATTGGCCGGTTTTCATTGGCAGGAAAGTTTGTCCACAGGAAACACTTTTGTCAAATATGAGTTTTGGTGCAGACGTGCTCAGAAATGGACTTGCTGTGCATGCAACTGCGCCAAATCATTTCTATGTGGGTCTACAATGTGTGTCAGCTTTCCATTGGCAGGACTCCCTGGGGTGCATTCAGGAAGATCCCTAGCGACATCCTGATCACTGAACAGCACCCCATTTACACTGTGCTGGTTTCCCTGTATCCTTGGAACCCTCCATGATATCATTGATGACCATGCCTGAGAATTGAGCTCTAATTATGTGTTTTGTCCTCCCTTCTATCCTGTGCATTTCAGGTTCATCACTGAAAGTCTGCCTTGTTTGAAATCCATAGAAGTGTTTCCAAAGTGGAGTTCTGTCCTGTTCTCCCTGAGAAAGAGTATCAAAGACCTGCTGCATCATGATGGACCTGTGAGAAGCCAGGGAAAAAACCACCAGGAAAACCACTCAGAGTGGTGCAGGCTGGCCAAGACCCTGGCCCTCCAGCTCAGTCCAGGTGAGGTGACCACAGTCTGACCCTGCCTTGATTTCTGTTTGCTCATCTCAGGAGGCTCCTGATGAGTGTTACACTGTAGTTGTAGCATTCAGGCAGGGAATGTCTGAGTGTCCTTTCAGAGGGCTCTTGTCACTCCCAGGTTTTCTCTAGGATGGAGTGTCATAGAATGTGGTCATGGGATTTTGGTGACAGGGCGAGAGCTCCCATCCATAAATGTTAGAAGGAAGATGGAGGGTGCTGGCAAGGGGCCAGTGTGTGGACATTGTGGGACAAGCTTATTTCTCTTGTCCTTGGTAAAAGAAAGCAGAGGGAATGGGTGCCATGGTAAGATGTTAATTCACTGAGTCTGTGGTCCAGGTGCATGATTGGAGTGAAGAGTATCCAGGGCTCTATGGACCAAAATCCAAAAGAACTTGGCCCAGTACAACTCAGAGTAGGCCAGGATCATCATCCCTAAATAGGGAAGTTTTGTACCTGAAAGCAGCGTGTCCTCACAGACTGTTTCTCTGGGGCTGATAGAGAGGTCATTCAGTAAAGTTCCCCATGTCCATCTGAAAATGCTGCACGCCCAATTCATGTCCACATGCTAGGTAGCCACAGGGTGTCTTGGGTGCAGTGGCCTCATGCAGTGACCATCTGGACCTTCCTGAATTTGCTTGCAGATCACCAGTGTGATGGAGACAAAAAGGAAGAGATGCAGTCACTGGCCTCCACCTCCAGGTAATGATGCATGATCAGGAGCAATATGCAAGTGTGATAGAGAGGGGTCATGCAAAAGTCAACACTTGGGGTCTGGAGTGGTCACACATTTTACTCTCAAGGTTGAGAAGTGCCCCCCAATGGCCATGGCATCATTCACCCAACAAGAGACACCATGGCTTTTTATCAAGGTACTCTGTTTCCTCTGGGGTGTTCCGAAAGGGTGTCTGCCAAGGAGAACTAAGCAGTCTCAGGGCCTTCTCTTCCTAAAAGAAACCTCTTATCCTCTGAAAGGTTAAAGTCAGTATTCCATGCTCATCATCATTATGAACTGAGGGCCTGAGTTTATGGGCAGCTGAGGCACAGTAATGAAACTAGATGGGGCAGCCACATGTGTCAGTATGGATGGGGCAGACACATGTGTCACATGTCAGTATGGATGAGAACTGGCTTAGAGGGCCCAAGTTTCCTGCAGTCACTGCAGAGCCTGTCGTCCCTGGAGCCTGTGAAATTCCTCATTGTTCCTGTACTAGGTCGGCCCCTGCTGTGGTTCTCTGAGCTCCATGTCCTGACTGAACCTCAGAGGGAAGCTGGCTCTGTCTCCGCCTCAGCTGGTTATGTGGACAGCACCCTGAGCAGGGGCTGCTCTCTTTTCCCTGTGTCCTTTTGTCTCTCTGAATCTCTGTCTTTTGCTCTTGCTATCATTCTCATAGCAGTCAGATAATGCCTAAGCCAGAAATGATTTCCTTAATTATCTGTCTGGAAGGCCCAAGGTATTGGAATTCACCCTGAAACTTTGATGGAGGCTCACCTAGGAAGCTATGCATTTTCATCCATCATAAATTCTTTTTTTTCCCACCATATCTCCTTGCAATCCTGTTTCAGTGTTGATGTCCGTGAGGAAAAAGTGAATGATTTATCAGAGTCAATGGAGAAACTGTCCTCCCTGGATCTACCACTGCCACAGGAACATCCTCTGAACACCGACATCCTTGTGATTGAGGCTGAAGCGAGCCATGTGCCTCGGGAAACCAGTGAGTCCCCATCATCCAGCTAGAAGTGCAGCTTGAGGGTCCAGGGTTCTCAGTTCTCCAGTGTCTCAGCTGAGAGGCGGATAAGCTCAGCCAGGAGTCCCCTTTGGTTGCAGAGCAGGGGCAGAGATCTGGAGGTTCTGGAGCTTTGCTGAGTTCCTTGTGCCTGGCAAGACTCTGTCAGCCTGGGTCTCACAGTGCAGACCTCGGATCTGCACATGGGCCAGAGTGAGGAGAGGGGAGCGCACCCTCGCAAGTCTCACTGAAGCCTGTGTTGTGTGGGCTCTGACCTCTTCCTGAAGGGGCCCTCTGGGTGCTCTGGTCATGTGGCTGGGCATGGCCTCTGATTCCAAGCCCTCCACTTTTCTCTGCATATCCCTATGACTGGCAGACTCCCCCGTTATTTGGGGGTGTATTTGCAAACCTGAGGCTCCCAGGAACTGTTCCCTCCATGCTGCCTTCCCACAGGGCAGCTCTCCAGCATCCCCGCTCCTGCCACAGTCTAGATGCCATCCTCTTCCCAGCATCAGGGGTTTCCTTCCTGTCAGGCGTTAGTGTCTATCACGTGTCTCATCTCAGCATTCTGCTTCCTGTCAGCCCAACCTAACTGACAGAGAACACAGCTCCTGTGCACCGTCTCCTCAAAACCCTGTGTGGTTGAGCAGGAGCCCTGTGGCCAGGCCTCATGCTGGCCTATGTGGACATAAATTACAGGTCACTGTTCCTGTCACCCAAGGTCTTTTGATCTTTTGGTTACAGGGAAGTTGTGAAATTTTATTTGTATTTTACTCATTGGATGAAGTATTAGGGAGTGGCAAGCTGTGATGACCTTCTGTGAGTCAGAATGCCTTAGAGTGAAAGTAGGCATGACACACATCATTCCATAGCCCCATGGGGCAGGCAGTGCCACTTCACAGTGTGACCATTCTGTTTGCTGTCCCTGTTCTGCTGAGGTAGAAGAGGACAGAGGTTGTTCTCATGTCCCAGCCATTGACAAACTGGGAGTCAGCGACACATGTCCTGGCATGTGTTTTGTGCTGAACCTACTGTCACATGAGTCTTTTTTTTGGGGGGTGGGCACCGGGGCTCAAACTCACAACCTGTTGCCTGCCAGACAGGCACTTAAGCCACTGAGTCAAACTACCAGCCCTCATTTTTTGAGGCAGGGTCGCACTATGTAGCTCAGGCCAGCCTTGCGCTCGCATTGTAGCCCAAGCCAGCCTTGAACTCACAACACTCCTCCTACCTCAGCCTCCCAAGTGCTGGGATTAATGTCACATGAGTCTTGTTTCTATTCTCAATCATGACACCCTCCAGGACCCCTCTCAGGCAGAAAATAGTTCGGGTCTCCATGTCAGACCTGAGCACAGTGGGACTCAGCAAGGTCATGTGCATGCCCAGGTGTCCCCAGACAGCCTGCTCATCAAGCCTGGGCCCCCAGGTCTACGCAAATCCAAGCTGTGTCTCCATCCACAGCTCTGATGCCTTAGTGGTTAGGGACAGTGCTGAGATGGGGCAGGATCAGGGTTTGGGACTGGGTGCATCTGTGTTGTGACCTGTGCGTTTGTGTTCTTTGCAGATGCTAAAGACATCTGGCAAACACCGCACAGCAAGGAAATGGAGGTGCTCAAGTGAGTATGAAAGACACAGCCTGTGAGCACAGGTGCAGTGTCGGGCGCCTATCCCGGCCGGCAGGAAGGCACACAACAGAATCACAGGCAACACAGCAGAAGACTTTATTCAGCTCGGAGCCAGCTGCAGCGGGAGACCTCTACATGCCCACCGCTGGTGGGTCCTACGTGTCCCCGCGGAGGTGCCTCACACACGTCCGCTCCCCGCGGCTCCTAACGTGCACTCTCCCCGTCCCTTGGGCGGGCGGCCGCTTATCTACTACCTCGTTGTCCAATCCAATATCAGCAATGTGCAAGCACTCAGTGGGCAGCGTCAGCGATACATCATCTGGGGTGAGGTTGTGTAATATGCGGAAGCAGGATATGGTCGCCATTCTGGCTTACTCGATGGGAGGGGTAATCTAGCTCAGGCTTTGCTCCTTCCCCAAGGCCTCGCTTACACTCCGTCCGGCCTACAGTTGCTGCGTCCCACATGCCCAAGGTGACCTTTTATGTGGCTCCCCACAGTGCAGGAAGAGCAGGAAAGACTGAGTATTCCCACCTCACCCTGAGCCAATCGGGGATGGGGACTGTGTTCTTACAGCTGCTCCTCTTCATCGCCAGCTGCATTACTTCTCAACCCTACTACCCCAGGCTCATTCTGCTCCAAGGGGCAGTAAAGTGAGGTTTTGTGCACTTGGAGGAGCCCTGCAGCCTCCTGTGGGAAGTAATGAGGAGGAGATGCTCCCACTCTTTCTGCAGGGTTCACCTGACTTGGTTGATTGGGATTGCATAGCTATAAATGGAACTGGACAAGAAAGAAGTTTGGAGGAAATCCCAGTAATAAAAGGTGATTCTGCAGGCCCATGGTGTCTTGCATTCCACAGTGCCTCAGTCTCCTGAGCGCCCCTATGCTCCCTGTCAGGCAGCCACCCAGGAAGTAACCAAAGCATGGGGCTTACTTTGCTGCTTGTCTTGTCTAGGTATTATACAGAGAATTCAGTAGAATGCCAAATGATCACAGCTTTACAAAGTCACACATACATGGCTACTTGTCCTCTGAAGGAATAAACTTCATGAAGCAGATCTGACCTCTGCATATGGCAGCTTAGGTCATGGTCAGGTTTGTCACAGACAGAAAGCTGTCCACAAGGAACACATTACAGCAACATCACTGCTAGGTATACAGTGGCATAGGAAAATGCTTGCTTGTGCATGTTACCACACCACATAGCTTATGATGCGGTCACCAAACATGTGACAGCATTCCATTGGAAGGGTTCCCTGGGATGTACTCGGAGATCACCCTGGTACTGTTCGAATCACTTCACTGTCACTCCTCTTACACTCTGCGGGTTCCTTGTGTCCCTTAGGATGTGCAGTCTCAGCATTCATGGCCATACCTAGAAAGCTGAGTTCTACATGTAAATGTTAACTTCTCTTTTCCTCATGGATTTCAGATGTGAAATGGAGATTCAGGCCCAAATATGGACCTGCAAAATAAAAAGCTTAGTGAAATGGAGGGATGTGATCTTCTTTCTCCGACACCACATCAGGGGCCTGCTGTCCCAGAACCCTGTGAAAGATAAGGGTCAGAGCCACCAGGTCCTTGCTGTATGGCGCAGCATGGCCGATCAGATCACCCACCAGCTCCACCCAGGTGAGATGATTGCTGGCGCTGATCCTGGACTTCAAAGTGCCCAGCTCATGGGACAGCCTAGCAGATGATCATTTTCCCACTCTTCTGTTACCATCTACATTTCCCTTGGAGTATGAACACATGGGGATGCCTCAGTGGAGGAGCCAGCAGAATGAGAAGGGTGGGAAGCCATGAGATCTGCTCTGGCCTTCCTCCCTGGTGGAGCGGGGCTCCTGGAGAGCAGCAGCATCACCCAGCGTCCTCAGGAAAGAGACACGGGAGGAGAGGCGGGTCAGACCCCTCACAGATGGGCTTAGTGTGCTGACTTACTGTGGTGGAGGGCATCATGGATTGTTCCAGAGTGCTTTATTTCCTTTGGTATTTTTTGAGACAGGGTGCCCTTGCATTCTTCATACCTTAAACTCACATTCCATCCCAGAATACGCTGGAATTCCTATCTGTCCTCTTGCCTCAGCCTCCCTAGTTGTGGGATACAGACCTGTGCTACCACAGCTGGCCCTTCCTGTATTTCTGTCTCCTCACCTCCTAAATAGCCACAAAGCCTGTTGTGTGGTAGGGAATCTCCATGAGTGCGTTTAGTGGGGTGGTGTGACTCCCAGGTGTGGTTTAGGAACTCAACGTAGTAAAATATGGCTGTTGGATGGTGGGGACTGTCACATCCTCAGCAGATAACAGGACAAAACTTTTCGAAAAGTAAAAAGGGAAGATTAAGGGCTAGGAGGTCTCTGGCAAGGGGCTTCATGGGACAGTGCTGTTCTTCTTTTCTTTAGTGAAAGGAGGCGGTGGAAGGTGAGAGCCGTGGTGAGATGTAGAGGCACTGACTCTGCAGTGCAGCTGGGTGACAGGAGGGAGGAGTGCCCAGGCGCAGCTCACCGAGATCTGTGAACTCGGCCGAGTCCCCCTCCATGGTGCCGTGATAACCACCCTCCACACAGGGACCTTGTGTGTATAGGTGCCGCCTGTCATCCTCACTGTTCTGTGTAGCCCACAGGGAGGCCATGGAGTGTGCTGTGCCCTGGCCGCAGCCTGTGGGTGCCCCTTGTCCCGTGCAGTCATCCCAAACCCAGATCTGAGAGACCCAATTTCAGCTCCTCAGTGTCAGCTCTGAAAGGTTTGAAAAGGAAACACAGGACAATGCTTGTTGCATTACAGTGAACCTAGACAGGGAGACCTGACTGTGCAGCCCTCCCCAGAAAGGGCAGGAAGAGGGGTCCACACTGAGCAGAGCTGAACCTCACACACAGC